>JADZMA010001838.1:0-14604 GCA_020796225.1 Arion vulgaris
CGCTGCAAGTTTGAGAGTGAGAAGATTTGACAGATGTTGGTAGTGACCACAATTTAGTTATAGGAAACTTGACTGAAAGTGAGACACTGTGCAAGATATGAGGTGAGAAGACTGGCAGATGTTGGTAGTGACCACAATTTAGTTATAGGGAAACGCACTAAAATTGAGGAAGGTAAAAATAAGGGAACAAAGACAACAACGATTTGATATGATAAACTGCAAACCCAGAAACAGAACAAAAGTTCAGACTGGCTTTAAAAAACAATTTTAGTTTATTACAGGAGGAGATGGAAATGACAATACACAAGTTCAACAAAGCGACTGTTTTCTGGAGAGAACTATATTGGGATATAGAAAATCGAAAAAGGAAGAATGGATTTCAACAGCAACATGGGATCAAATAGAGCAAAGAAAAGAGATTTAAAAAAGTTACTAGTAAGAAATCACTGAGGCTAAAAAAGAAAATTGCAAACATAATATTCACAGAAGAACAGAGAAGTTAAATCAGGAACAAAAGTGGATAAACTGCTGTATGTAGAAAAGCTTGCAGCCGAGGCGGAAGAGACAGACAGTAAACACGATATTAAATCTGTTAACTATTACCAAAACATTGAGTGTAAATATGGTGACAAATCAAAATCTGCCCTTAAAGACAGGGAATGGAAAAACGATCTCTGGAGAGAAGGAGAAAATCTGCCCTTAAAGACAGGGAATGGAGAAACGATCTATGGAGAGAAGGTGAAAATCTGCCCTTAAAGACAGGGAATGGAAAAACGATCTCTTGAGAGAAGGTGAAAATCTGCCCTTAAAGACAGGGAATGGAAAAACGATCTCTGGAGAGAAGGTGAAAATCTGCCCTTAAAGACAGGGAATGGAAAAACGATCTCTGGAGAGAAGGAGAAAATCTGCCCTTAAAGACAGGGAATGGAAAAACGATCTCTGGAGAGAAGGAGAAAATTGAAAGATTAAAAGAACATAAATGTCTAGAGAAGATAATTTTGGAGTGAATTATGCCTAGAAGGAAGAACAATGAGAGAAAGACCTAGAAGACGATGGGGGCAAGATGTCATTGACAATCTAAGAAAGACTGCTGCTGATTCCTGTCAATTTGCACAGAATAGAGAGTTTTCGGGACTTCTGTTATGGGAACCAGGTTCGGGAAGTGACACGTTACTTGATAATGATGATGATGTAAAACACTTGTCAATTGAACGTCTGTAAGAAGAAATTAGGCCACGTATATATGTATATGTGTATGTGTATATGTATATGTATGTGTATATGTATATGTGTATGTGTATATGTATGTGTATATGTGTATGTGTATATGTGTATGTGTATATGTATGTGTATGTGTATGTGTATGTATATATGTATATGTGTATGTGTATATGTATGTGTATGTATGTGTATATGTATGTGTATGTGTATGTATATATGTATATGTATGTGTATATGTATTTTATGTGTATGTATATATGTATATGTGTATGTGTATGTGTATGTGTATGTGTATGTATATATGTATATGTGTATGTGTATATGTATGTGTATATGTATATGTATATGTATGTGTATGTGTATGTGTATATGTATGTGTATGTGTATGTGTATATGTATATGTGTATGTGTATATGTATGTGTATGTGTATGTGTATGTATATATGTATATGTGTATGTGTATATGTATGTGTATGTATGTGTATATGTATGTGTATATGTATGTGTATATGTATGTGTATGTGTATGTATATATGTATATGTGTATGTGTATATGTATGTGTATGTGTATGTATATATGTATATGTGTATGTGTATATGTATGTGTATTTCAATGTAGGTACATATGCGTGTGCAGTTTTGTCATGGACTGTAACTGTGTAATTGTACTTTAGTGTGTCAGCATATCCTTGTATGTGTGTATGTGTGTTTAGTTTTCCGATCTATCAGTCTCCGAAGGATGTGCTCTTTGACGCGAGGTCACGACAACCAATCTACATGTCTGCTTTACTTGTTGTGTATTTGCATAGAGAGTGTTTTCAACTTCCGGGTAAGGGATAGGTACTTGCGGCTTGTTACGGGAGTGCATAACACTGAAGATATTGTGGGTGACAGTTTCATGAGCAGTCACATAAATGTCATTGAGGGGTACTTTGGGTGAATGCGGTGTAGGTTTGCATTCAGTGATACGAGCTGATAACCCAGGGGGGACAAGAATGACTTGTTCGTGCCATGTGAGGTAGTTTATGACACCTTTCACATTTCTGCGAGTGTGTGTGTGTATGTGTGTGTGTCTGTATACGCGTGTGGTCAAGTAACAACTGGTATAAGAAAGAGAAGATGAAGATATATTGGACACACCTTGAGAAGAAATGATCAAAGCATATCAAAGTAGGTATTGAAGTGGGATGTATAATGTTTAAGCAAGAGAGGATGACTTCAGGAGACCCTGAGACGAACTTTGCTGAGAGAGGCAAGAAATATCGGTCTCAGTTGCATGGATGAGATTGATGAGTTTCCCAGGATAGAGCGGTATGGAGAAATTGCTTGCAGGCCCAATGTAACGTATAACGGTACGAGCTAAATTTTATTTATATGTGTCCCCTTCAGTAAGGTGGTGTTATATTATGTATAATCTTGTGTGTTTTTATGTCAATCTTTTAGATACTGTGTGTGTCTGTTTGTTTATCACGGTTTGTGTTGATGTATTATTGTGTATGTGTGTAATTGGCAATGTATGCGATTGTGTGTCTGTATGTGTGCTTTTGTGCATGTATACAAATGATTACAAAGATTAGAGTGATCAGCCGCAGATCTGAATAAGAACATTAAAGATCTCGGTAACGTATTGTTAGAGTCGATTACCGTGTGTTCCGAATATCGTGTTTTTTAATCCGACCGCGTTGCTCTGTTTAGAATATACATTTTATCGTGAGCGAAACAATCTTTGCGGAGCTTGGTGTTCGTGCTTTGCGTAATACTCTGCATGTGGTGTGCTATTTAGAGATGAGCGTTTCCCTTATTGAGAAACTCGATGTAATTAATTCAATCTTTCATATTTAAGCGCCATTTAAACATAGAGATTAACGCTGCACAGACATTGCTGCCATAGACATAGACATTAAGTTGCCATAGCAAGCAGGAAACATGAAATGATTGTCCCAAGTTTGTGACAGTGATGAAGGTACAATGAACTTCTGGCACGTTTTATATCCTTGATTCTTTCTTCTGAAGACATTTGATTTTGTTCATGTTATTTTGATGAACATTCTTTTGTTATTTGATCTATTTATCTATTCTCTAATCCAGTTTTGAAAAAGTCAAAAGTTTTACATACCTAGGGAGTATGATGTCATCTACGGGGATACAGCGCCAGAAATTCCACACAGAATCGCATTGGCATCAAGTGCTTTTAACAAATTGTCAAATATATGGAAGTCCAATTCACTCAGCAAGCACTTAAAATTAAAGATCTTAACTCTTGTGTGATTCCAGTATTAACTTATGGATGCGAGAGTTGGAAAGCAACAAAAGCTCTAGAAAGAAAATTAGATAACTTTGAGAATAAATGTCTTAGAAGAATACTGAACCTCAAATGGTCGATTTCAGACCCAATACACAATAAGACAAGAGACCAAGCAAGAAATGTATCAAATTTTATAAGAAAGCGCCGCTGGAACTACATCGGCCACACACTTAGAATGGATGAGAGAAGACCCCTTACCAATCCTCTATGGACACCAGAGGGAAAAAGAAACGAGGAAGACCAAGAGAGACTCTGCGTAGAACCATCACCAGAGAAGGCTCAACGATGGCCTAGTAAACATCAAAGACTTAAAGCAAATAGCAACGAACCGCGAGACATGGAGAGCTATGACTCTGCCCCATGGCCCGCCCACAGACCCAAGAGGAAAGACTAACTAACTAATCCAGTTTTATCCAGTTTTAGCTATCAGCACCAGGTCGTAAAAGAAGACATCTGGAGCAAGTCTCTCTATACGCTTTGTCTTTCTTTCTTTTTTCGAATCCTGTATTACCTCACAGTTCCAGAGTAAGAAGAGATTTCTAGAACAGACTTTTGTGTGCACTTCATAAACAGTGTTTTTCGTCGCCTCTGTTGTTTCTGAGGTGCACATTTTTTGTAGCCTACCTTTTGCTTTGTACTTACTGTACCGGAGTAACATTTCCCTTTGTGGCGCACTGTCTGTTGGTACTTACTGTACCGGAGTAACATTTCCCGTTGTGGCGCGCTGTCTGTTGGCAATCTGCTTAAGCGGCCAAACCATTTAATTTGTTGTTTCTTGATGAAGTACAGTACTGATGTTGTACTGATTTTCTGTCTTCATTTATAAACCGGTGTCATCTTGTTATTACCAGCAATCTGCGTAGAAACTTCATCTCTGCCGTGACTTGTTTTCTTCTGTTATTTAAGTTATTTTTTTTTTAATCATGATAATATTATATAATATCAATATAAAAGAAAGTTATACAGAACCTTGCTTTAATTACATTGAGAAACAAAGAATGAAGTGGCCACTTAATAAGAACTCAACGAAACTCTACAACAGAACATTAGGAAATAAGGTAAGAGAAAACCTGCGAAGAAATGGATAGATAGCATAGCAGAATCCTATCAAGAAGCCACCCAATAATTATCACCCAATCCCACCAGAATAGCGCCAGACAAAAGCAAAGAAATAACACGACAACACTGAGCAACAACCGGTTAACAGTGTGATCACACAAGACGACACTGAGCAACAACCGGTTAACAGTGTGATCACACAAGACGACACTGAGCAACAACCGGTTAACAGTGTGACCACACAAGACGACACTCAGCAACAACCGGTTAACAGTGTGACCACAAAAGAAAGAAGAAAGATAATGTTTAAAACATCAGCGTCCCCTTGAAGTGCCGGAGCCGCAGGAAGCAAAGAAAAGTATAACTGCAACCTACGAGGCATGTCGTAAGAGACGACTAATGTAGGACTTAGGGAAGCTACCCTAGTAAGTAACAAGCATCGCAGAAGTCGGATGTGCTGGCCTACTTGTAGGTGCATAACTGGTATAGCGTACAATCGCTCTTAGGCTCAAATCACATACCAATCACACAGAGTGGTTAACAAGTGTCACAATGGAGCGTTGAAAGAAGAAGACTACAGTACCAGCTGCCATGTTATAATCTTGAAGATTCTGTACATATTCTTTTTGTTCTTTGATGTTATCTGCTGTATGGCAGATTCTAATTATTTATCTCTGTCTTGGGAATTTCAACCTCACCGCAGATAAATAATCAATGATCTCATGCCATCTTCATTAGATATCTATTGCAGCTCCCTCCAGATCTTCTTCATATCTCTAATATCTGTCTCCAAATCTATTCTCGGGGTATTTCTAGTCTTCCATCACTGTCGCTTTCCCTGTTGGTTCTAGAAAAGAGACATTCTTGTTATATTCCCCTAAGTTTTCTCATGGTGTCCTATCATGCGCCTGCGTATTTTCTCACCTCTTATCTCATTGGAATCAATCTCGTTTTTCCATAGCTTCTTATGTGTGACAGCATCATACCATCTTACAGTCTCTCTATTCTGAGCAGACTCCAGTTGATAGGTCGAAGTCGAGACACCAGGAGCAAGTCTTCCTATGCGCTTTGTACAAGGTCAAATGTAGTGCCTCGGAAATTCCGTCGACCCATCGTTTATGCGGTCGTCTTCTGGGCCGCTTGTATCTAATGCTAGCGTTTTTGTAGGAGACTATCGTGTGGTAGCCGTGGTGCGTGTAAGAACCATCTGACCTGTTGTTTCTTGATATATATTGTAACATTGGCAAGAATCCAATCTTCTACTTATTTCGTCTTTTTTCTGATATTTTCTCTTCATGTAACAGTTAGAATTGTGGTCGTAAACACTTCATCTCGTCGTCCATGTATGCACTGGAAATGCGGAGAAACATAAAAGCGTGGGTTTCTGATTGAAGTAAATAGGGTAACTTGAGGACAGCGCTGATCAAATGAAGACAAACGTACATGAGGAAATCTGATCCCCAGGCCAGTGTTACCTACTTAAGACGGATTCTATTTGTCTGGAGTGATGATAGACTGATAATGACTGTGGTCTGCGTCATTGTTTTTCATGATTCGTGTCATTCTATGCGTGTTCTCCATACGTCTATTTGTTGTACGTGTATTTGTTGTACGTGTATTTGATGTACGTGTATTTGTTGTAAGTGTATTTGTTGTACGTGTATTTGGTGTACGTGTGTTTAATGTGCAAATGTTTTCCGTCTGATATTTGTACTTTTATTCTCTGTCCATGTATTTTATGTTCATGATTTTTGTCCATGTATTTTATGTCCATGTATTCTCTGTTCATGTAGTCTCTGTCCATGTATTTTATGTCCATGTATTTTATGTCCATGTATTTTATGTCCGCGCATTCTTTGTCATTGCATTTTATGTCCATCTATTCTCTGTGCATGTATTCTATGTCCGTGTATTCTATGTCCGTGTATTCTATGTCCGTGTATTCTATGTCCGTGTATTCTATGTCCTGGTATTCTATGTCCGTGTATTTTATGTCCGTGTATTTTGTGTCCGTGTATTTTCTGTCCGTGTATTTTATGTCCTGGTATTTGTGTATCCGTGTATGCACTGTTCTTGTATTTTCTGTCCGTGTTATTTTGTGTACGACATACATTGTAGAACATGCTAACATCAACAACATCGGTTGATAGGGAGTTGATCAACAACATCGGTTGATTGGGAGTTGATCAATAGCATCGGTTGATTGGGAGTTGATCAATAGCATCGGTTGATGGGGAGTTGATCAATGGGATGTACTTCGGTCTCTTCGCGATTACCTGTTGGATGAAGACATAAAAATAGATGTGGAATCGATCCAGCAATTTAAGCAATTTGGAGTAAACTATTGTAAAATTAGAACTGGTTGCCTGAGGGGCAGAGTGAGGAGTGTGTTTAACCAACGAGCCACGGAATCATCATTATGCATACTCTTTGATATATGTTGGTGGAAACTGAGAACCCATGGTTCTGCCCTGGTTGCAATGACGTCCGTTTAGTAACAATAACAAATAGATTGTAGACAGGCTTTTGCAGCAGAACATCGAGGGGTAGATCGAGGGATAACCACGAGTGGAGTTGATGGATAGCATAGCAAAGTTCTATCGGAAAGCAAACATATCTATGCCGTTGTGACATCGCAGAACAAAAACATAAAACCACGAAACTGGACAACAACTCCATAACAGTGTAACGACAAAACAAAACAAATTGTACAGATGTGATTCTAGTAGTATTTTAGATACAGAAAACCTTCACTTATAGTATGATATCTACTGTGTTATAATGGACCAAGGTGTCAGCTCTGATTTGTCATTGCACAAGTCGCCAGAATGCATGAAGACTAGACATCTCGTTTTTATCACGAGAAGTTAGCCTTTGTCTTGCGTTGAGAAAATCGTGGGTTCGAATCCGTACCTCCCCGTGTGTTGTCGGGGTTCATAAGGGAGCAGAGAAAGTATCACTGCGACCTACAAGGCATGTCGTAAGAGGCGACTGAGGTAGGGTCATAGGAAAGCTATCCTAGTAAATAAAAAGCGTGGCAGAAATAGGATATGCTGGTCTACTTGTAGGCTCATAACTGGCACAACGTACAATCGTTCTTAGTCTCAGATGGCATACAAATCACACAGAGTGGGTTAACAAGTGGTTGATATGGAGCGTTGGCAGTAGAAGAAGAAGAATCATCTACATAAGAAACAAACAACAATTCAAGTGAACCTTGCTCAGTCTTCCACTTTAGAGATACTTGTAAGTGAAATGTCTGTATAAGGGATTAGAGTTTCAATGTGTAATTTGTGCACATCTTCAACTTATGGCATCACTACAGCCAACTCTGATCATTAGGCCAGACAACTGACGGGGAAACACCTGACCTAGATCAGAGCGGGACCTTAATCTATATATGTTTTATTGAACAGTGCAAGCTTTTTTAGTCAATTATTGAGTCTATGGTTATTTATTGGTGACAACTATTCATAATATTGTTATTTCTTATTGTTAAACTTAACTTGTTGCATAATATAACTTCGATTTAGCATTTCAATTCTGCTTCTGTGTCTCTGCCTCATCTGACAGTGGAACCCCGAAATGGAACATCATCAACTCTGCCTCTGGGCCGCTGCCTCATCTGATAGTGGAACCCCAAAATGTAACATCTCAACTCTGCCTCTGGGCCGCTGCCTCATCTGACAGTGGAACCCCGAAATGTAACATCTCAACTCTGCCTCTGGGCCGCTGCCTCATCTGACAGTGGAACCCGAAATGTCCGCGACACATGACCACCAGCGCATCCTCTTATCTACATCATTATCCTTAACTCTTCTATTTTATTTATGTTTTATATTTGAATACAGATGATAAACAACTTTACGCAACTCTATGATGGTACATTGTTCACTAAACTTTTATCTTGGCCGAGATATTGACGCCCAACCGGAACTTGTTAAGTCAATTCTGAAGTCCGAACTGACCTAGAAATCCGATTTGTGGCCAGAGATTGTGGTCGATGCCTCCAGCTAAAAACAAACGTCTTAGCTACCAATTTGCCCTAAATAAGTAATCATATTCTCAATTTGGGAGAAAATTCCGGGTAATGATATCTAATACAAGAATTGTATATGCCGGTTCGGCGTTCTACAAGTCTAGGCAGATAACAATAAGTTGGATTTTTGTGCGCGAACAGGCAGAGGTAGAGGGAACTGAATGGTTGGGAAAAGCTTGTAGGCATGACCACTGTTGAAAGCGGACGAGCAATTGACCAAGCTTATATTCTCAACGCCTATGGAGATAGGACGTACACGATTCGGTGAATGTGGGTGAATCTATAACCCGGAACTAGACTGCAGGAATAATAAATCAAATGAGGTATAGCCAGACAATAGTGGTGAACTGGAAGTCAAATAGGAATAGAAAACCAACACAAAATTGGGATCGTTAGTTGTCACGCGCTGAAAGATATATTGAAGAATAGGTAGAATCCCTTAGTGGACTAATTGGCCTGATGCGAGATAATGATGATATATCGACTAAACTAAACGTATTAGAAATAAGTATACATATATATATTATAATAACATATATATATATATATATATATATATATATATATAAGAAGTATATTTGACTTGTTTGTTTGTGTGTGAATCTGTGTTATTTTGTTTCATCATCATCATCATCAAATAGCTTGTACTGAGCAGAACTGTGCCATCCCAACATTCCTCCGCAAAATTTATCTCTATAGTAGGCCAGATTTACCTTTTATGCAGCCGTCATATTCAAACCATCAGTTATATTCTGAATCCATCTTCTCGGTGGTCTTCCTCTTCTCCCTTTTGCCGTTATGTTTCCTTTCATGATGGTCTTCCCTAGCCCTTAGTGTCCTTTTATATGTTCAAAATAGCTCAATTTTATCTTTCTTATTTGTAGCATTAGCCAGTTTTCTTTGATTTGGATTTCTTTCTGGATAGATTTATTTGTTTCTCTCTGTTCATGATATACGAAGGACTCTTCTGTAACACTTATATTCAAAAGGACGTCTATGTTTTCCCCCTGCCTTATTAAATGTCCATGTTAGTTTCCTCATATCTTACTATTGGAGATTTCCAGGGGAAGTATATCATACTGGAGAAGGTACTATTATATCATACTGTAGAAGGTACTATTATATCATACTAGAGAAGGTACTATTATATCATACTGTAGAAGGTACTATTATATCATACTAGAGAAGGTACTATTATATCATACTAGAGAAGGTACTATTATATCATACTGTAGAAGATACTATTATATCATACTGTAGAAGGTACTATTATATCATACTGTAGAAGGTACTATTATATCATACAGAGAAGGTACATTATATCATACTGTAGAAGGTACTATTATATCATACTGTAGAAGGTACTATTATGTCATACTGTAGAAGGTACTATTATATCATACTAGAGAAGGTACTATTATATCATACTAGAGAAGGTACTATTATATCATACTGTAGAAGGTACTATTATATCATACTGTAGAAGGTACTATTATATCATACTGTAGAAGGTACTATTATATCATACTGTAGAAGGTACTATTATATCATACTGTAGAAGGTACTATTATATCATACTAGAGAAGGTACTATTATATCATACTGTAGAAGGTACTATTATATCATACTAGAGAAGGTACTATTATATCATACTGTAGAAGGTACTATTATGTCATACTGTAGAAGGTACTATTATATCATACTAGAGAAAGTACTATTATATCATACTAGAGAAGGTACTATTATATCATACTAGAGAAGGTACTATTATGGCATACTGTAGAAGGTACTATTATATCATACTGGAGAAGGTACTATTATATCATACTAGAGAAGGTACTATTATATCATACTAGAGAAAGTACTATTATATCATACTGTAGAAGATACTATTATATCATACTGTAGAAGGTACTATTATATCATACTGTAGAAGGTACTATTATATTGTACTAGAGAAGGTACTATTATATCATACTGTAGAAGGTACTATTATGTCATACTAGAGAAAGTACTATTATATCATACTGTAGAAGATACTATTATATCATACTGTAGAAGGTACTATTATATCATACTAGAGAAGGTACTATTATATCATACTGTAGAAGGTACTATTATATCATACTGTAGAAGGTACTATTATATCATACTAGAGAAGGTACTATTATATCATACTAGAGAAGGTACTATTATATCATACTAGAGAAGGTACTATTATATCATACTGTAGAAGATACTATTATATCATACTGTAGAAGGTACTATTATATCATACTAGAGAAGGTACTATTATATCATACTAGAGAAGGTACTATTATATCATACTAGAGAAGGTACTATTATATCATACTGTAGAAGGTACTATTATATCATACTGTAGAAGGTACTATTATATCATACTAGAGAAGGTACTTTTGTATCATACTGTAGAAGGTACTATTATATCATACTGCAGAAGGTACTATTATATCATACTGGAGAAGGTACTATTATATCATACTAGAGAAGGTACTATTATATCATACTGTAGAAGATACTATTATATCGTACTGAGAAGATACTATTATATCATACTGAGAAGGTACTATTATATCATACTGAGAAGGTACTATTATATCATACTGTAGAAGGTACTATTATATCATACTAGAGAAGGTACTATTATATCATACTGTAGAAGGTACTATTATATCATACTGTAGAAGGTACTATTATATCATACTAGAGAATGTACTATTATATCATACTGTAGAAGGTACTATTATATCATACTGTAGAAGGTACTATTATATCATACTGTAGAAGGTACTATTATATCATACTGTAGAAGGTACTATTATATCATACTGTAGAAGGTACTATTATATCATACTAGAGAAAGTACTATTATATCATACTGTAGAAGGTACTATTATATCATACTGTAGAATGTACTATTATATCATACTAGAGAAGGTACTATTATATCATACTGTAGAAGGTACTATTATATCATACTGTAGAAGGTACTATTATATCATACTAGAGAAGGTACTATTATATCATACTGTAGAAGGTACTATTATATCATACTGTAGAAGGTACTATTATATCATACTAGAGAAGGTACTATTATATCATACTGTAGAAGGTACTATTATATCATATTGTAGAAGGTACTATTATATCATGCTGTAGAAGGTACTATTATATCATACCGGAGAAGGTACTATTATATCATGTGGTATATAAAGATGTTCAAGGAGTGCAGTTCTTAGATCTTTTTCGATCCGAAGCATTGAGCTTCGCCTCTACGGCTCGGTGCCATGGACATCGTTTCCGTCGATTCGGTGCCACGAACACAGTAAATCTAGATAACCTGTGGCTTTTCTGTCAGTCTGAAGAAATGAACCGCACTCACAGGGGACTTGTCACCCATCGTCCAACGCGCTACGAAGACGCTGTGAAGGCGTCTTAGACGTGTAAAGAAGTTTGCCTGGCATTCTGAAGGTTTAAGTTCAAATCCGAACCTAATTTTAACCCTCTAGCTGCTAAGGACGTATATATACGTTTTCCCATTCACTTCTAAAGACGCATTAACACGTCTATTATCTCTCCTCTGTGGACTAAAGACGATTAACACGTTATACATTGTCACTGTCACTGCTATAGGCGTACATTCACGTTGTGACCTAGAAACAAAAAATAGCTATTTTTAGTTCAGCCTTCAGAAAGTATGTTGCAGCGAAAGGGTTAAGTTCATTTTATCCGGAGATCCCTAGAGTAGGACAAGAAAGTTCGTGTTTTGTGAAGGATAAGAAACCCTTTTTATTCTTTGAAGTACATTGACTGTCGGCACACGAGGAAGGGGAAGGGTAGGGGGTTTCATCAACATAACACCAGTCGCCTTTACTTTCCAATGATTTTCCTGGTACCAAATTAAGGCTGGGTTGATCTACGAGCCGTTACGGTGGGAAAAATGTTCCACGTCCACTAGGGAATTGAAACCGGACAACTAGTCTAAGAATCAAGTTCACTAACAACTCTTAGTGATGGAGACCGAGCAGTATTGATATTAAGCTTAGGTATTGTCCTTCCATAGCCCGTTCTAGAAAACTCTTCTTACCCTGTAGATGTGAGGCAAATCAGGGCTGAGAAAAGAAATCAAACAAGGCGCACGGAGAGGTTGCTCCTGGTGTCTGCTTTTCAACCTGACACTGAAAGGCAAACAGGATTAGAGAATAGATAGACTGTTCTGCATCTATTATGTCTTCTTTCTACTAGTATTTGCTAATTTAGTATATCTGAGTTTTGTCGTTAAACTCATTCCATTTGTAGCATGTATATATTTGTGATAAGAAAGTGGCAGTCATCATTTTCCGGGTATGTGATGAGGAAGGGAGGTTTAGAACACATTGTAACAACCTGTAAAATCGGGGGTAGTCGAGACAGAGGAAGACAGACGATTTTGGATAGCCTGACTTCATGGCACGGAAGAGCGTCAACATCTGAGATGATAGCAATCACTAGAGATAGAGGTTTGTAGAGATCTATGATCGCCTACGCTAGTCGGCACGGCACCTGATGATGATGATGATTTATCTGTGAATGTGTATAATGAATGTGTGTTATTCCGAGGACGCCATACTGGCTGCATAGCATGCTGACATTTTTGTTATATAACGATGTGTAGGTCTCCAAATGTTGCAAGTTATTTACTTATGCAGCCGTCATATTCAAACCATCAGTTACATTCTGAATCC
The DNA here is from genome assembly GCA_020796225.1 of Arion vulgaris. Classification (NCBI taxonomy): domain Eukaryota; kingdom Metazoa; phylum Mollusca; class Gastropoda; order Stylommatophora; family Arionidae; genus Arion; species Arion vulgaris. The sequence continues at coordinate 13,370 of JADZMA010001838.1, forward strand.
ATCTTCCCCAGACCATGTTCTATTATAACTTGATTTATCGTGACAATCTTCAATAAATTTTACATTTCTTATGTTGTTAATTAATCTTCAATGTTTCCATGACTTCAATGTTTCCATGACTTCAATGTTTCCATGACTTCAATGTTTCCATGACTTCAATGTTTCCATGACTTCAATGTTTCCATGACTTCAATGTTTCCATGACTTCAATGTTTCCATGACTTCCTGTTTCCATGACTTCAATGTTTCCATGACTTCAATGTTTCCATGACTTCAATGTTTCCATGACTTCAATGTTTCCATGACTTCCTGTTTCCATGACTTCCTGTTTCCTTTAATGTGTTGTGTATTTCTTCAATGTACATGGTCTGAGGTAGTGAACTCGGTCACAACCCAAGCGCACCTGGTTCAAATTCCGCTGCGGGTAAATTTGGAAGCAAATTAATTCCCTTGGATTTTTACGAACTGTAAAAATAGACCTAACCGTTCGAAAGCAATGGCAAACTACTGAACGTTTAAGAGGTGCCTAGAAAATCGATGATTCGTTTACTGTTGTTAATGGCTACGTCCTGTAAAAAAAGATATGTCACGATTGTTGAACCGGCAAATATCCTTGGTGTCTCCGGAAAAACTACACTCGTAAACAGAACGCTGGGGTTCGTTCAAACCCGACCTTCCACTCGCAAACCAAGGGCTTAACTTATGCTACAACACGTCACTAATTGAACTAGAGAAGGAAATAAGAAAATAACTTTTTAAAAATAGATCACAAACTAACTTAGCAATCACTCACTAATGCCACAGAAGTCAGAGCAATGTTTGACCGTATAGCGTGGGGCACTGATGCTGAGAAGCACGCCTTCACACACAAATCAGTCAGATGAGTCATATTACGCGACAAGGTTAAGCCCGATTTCATATCTGGTAAACCGTTTGTGTGGTACATGGACTCATAAGGGAAGCTAAGAATAGTACCACTGCAACCCACAAGGCATGTCGTAAGAGGTGACTAATGTAGGACATAGAAAGCTCCTAGTAAATGAAAAAATAACGCAGAAATCGGATGTGCTATAGTCTGTCCATTAATTCGTGAGCACGTTTGAAATTGATTTTCTCGAAAACTACCTGTTGGATCTCAGTGATTTTTGCATGCAGCCTTAGAATATCCATGACGCTAAAACAAAGCTAACCAGTAGTTCATAGATGCTGCGATTTTGCAATCGGCGAATTCCTTT
>JADZMA010001839.1:0-14602 GCA_020796225.1 Arion vulgaris
GATCCCTACTTAAAGTGCTGTGTAGTTGCTTTGACATCTGCTAACTAGAGATTGATCCCTACTTAAAGTGCTGTGTAGTTGCTTTGACATCTGCTAACTGGAGATTGATCCCCTACTTAAAGTGCTGTGTAGTTGCTTTGACATCTGCTAACTGGAGATTGATTCCCTACTTAAAGTGTTGTGTAGTTGCTTTGACATCTGCTACTAGAGATTGATCCCTACTTAAAGTGCTGTGTAGTTGCTTTGACATCTGCTAACTGGAGATTGATCCCCTACTTAAAGTGCTGTGTAGTTGCTTTGACATCTGCTAACTGGAGATTGATCCCCTACTTAAAGTGCTGTGTAGTTGCTTTGACATCTGCTAACTGGAGATTGATCTCCTACTTAAAGTGCTGTGTAGTTGCTTTGACATCTGCTACTAGAGATTGATCCCTACTTAAAGTGCTGTGTAGTTGCTTTGACATCTGCTAACTGGAGATTGATCCCCTACTTAAAGTGCTGTGTAGTTGCTTTGACATCTGCTAACTGGAGATTGATCCCCTACTTAAAGTGTTGTGTAGTTGCTTTGACATCTGCTACTAGAGATTGATCCCTACTTAAAGTGCTGTGTAGTTGCTTTGACATCTGCTACTGGAGATTGATCCCCTACTTAAAGTGCTGTGTAGTTGCTTTGACATCTGCTACTGGAGATTGATCCCCTACTTAAAGTGTTGTGTAGTTGCTTTGACATCTGCTACTAGAGATTGATCCCTACTTAAAGTGCTGTGTAGTTGCTTTGACATCTGCTACTGGAGATTGATCCCCTACTTAAAGTGCTGTGTAGTTGCTTTGGCATCTGCTACTAGAGATTGATCCCCTACTTAAAGTGCTGTGTAGTTGCTTTGACATCTGCTAACTGGAGATTGATTCCCTACTTAAAGTGTTGTGTAGTTGCTTTGACATCTGCTAACTGGAGATTGATTCCCTACTTAAAGTGTTGTGTAGTTGCTTTGACATCTGCTAACTGGAGATTGATCCCCTACTTAAAGTGTTGTGTAGTTGCTTTGACATCTGCTAACTGGAGATTGATCCCCTACTTAAAGTGCTGTGTAGTTGCTTTGACATCTGCTAACTAGAGATTGATCCCTACTTAAAGTGCTGTGTAGTTGCTTTGACATCTGCTAACTGAAGATTGATCCCCTACTTAAAGTGCTGTGTAGTTGCTTTGACATCTGCTAACTGGAGATTGATCCCCTACTTAAAGTGCTGTGTAGTTGCTTTGACATCTGCTAACTGGAGATTGATCCCCTACTTAAAGTGCTGTGTAGTTGCTTTGACATCTGCTAACTAGAGATTGATCCCTACTTAAAGTGTTGTGTAGTTGCTTTGACATCTGCTAACTGGAGATTGATCTCCTACTTAAAGTGCTGTGTAGTTGCTTTGACATCTGCTAACTGGAGATTGATCCCCTACTTAAAGTGCTGTGTAGTTGCTTTGACATCTGCTACTGGAGATTGATCCCCTACTTAAAGTGCTGTGTAGTTGCTTTGACATCTGCTAACTAGAGATTGATCCCTACTTAAAGTGCTGTGTAGTTGCTTTGACATCTGCTAACTAGAGATTGATCCCTACTTAAAGTGCTGTGTAGTTGCTTTGACATCTGCTAACTGGAGATTGATCCCCTACTTAAAGTGCTGTGTAGTTGCTTTGACATCTGCTAACTGGAGATTGATCTCCTACTTAAAGTGCTGTGTAGTTGCTTTGACATCTGCTACTGGAGATTGATCCCCTACTTAAAGTGCTGTGTAGTTGCTTTGACATCTGCTACTGGAGATTGATCCTACTTAAAGTGTTGTGTAGTTGCTTTGACATCTGCTACTAGAGATTGATCCCCTACTTAAAGTGTTGTGTAGTTGCTTTGACATCTGCTACTAGAGATTGATCCCTACTTAAAGTGTTGTGTAGTTGCTTTGACATCTGCTAACTGGAGATTGATCCCCTACTTAATGTGTTGTGTAGTTGCTTTGACATCTGCTAACTGGAGATTGGATCCCCTACTTAATGTGTTGTGTAGTTGCTTTGACATCTGCTAACTGGAGATTGATCCCCTACTTAAAGTGTTGTGTAGTTGCTTTGACATCTGCTAACTGGAGATTGATCCCCTACTTAAAGTGCTGTGTAGTTGCTTTGACATCTGCTAACTGGAGATTGATCCCCTACTTAAAGTGCTGTATAGTTGCTTTGACATCTGCTACTGGAGATTGATCCCCTACTTAAAGTGCTGTGTAGTTACTTTGACATCTGCTAACTGGAGATTGATCCCCTACTTAAAGTGCTGTGTAGTTGCTTTGACATCTGCTACTAGAGATTGATCCCTACTTAAAGTGCTGTGTAGTTGCTTTGACATCTGCTACTGGAGATTGATCCCTACTTAATGTGTTGTGTAGTTGCTTTGACATCTGCTAACTGGAGATTGATCCCCTACTTAAAGTGCTGTGTAGTTGCTTTGACATCTGCTAACTAGAGATTGATCCCTACTTAAAGTGCTGTGTAGTTGCTTTGACATCTGCTAACTGGAGATTGATCCCCTACTTAAAGTGCTGTGTAGTTGCTTTGACATCTGCTAACTGGAGATTGATCCCCTACTTAAAGTGCTGTGTAGTTGCTTTGACATCTGCTACTGGAGATTGATCCCCTACTTAAAGTGCTGTGTAGTTGCTTTGACATCTGCTACTGGAGATTGATTCCCTACTTAAAGTGTTGTGTAGTTGCTTTGACATCTGCTACTAGAGATTGATCCCCTACTTAAAGTGTTGTGTATTTGCTTTGACATCTGCTACTAGAGATTGATCCCCTACTTAAAGTGCTGTGTAGTTGCTTTGACATCTGCTAACTGGAGATTGATTCCCTACTTAAAGTGTTGTGTAGTTGCTTTGACATCTGCTAACTGGAGATTGATCCCCTACTTAAAGTGCTGTGTAGTTGCTTTGACATCTGCTAACTGGAGATTGATCCCCTACTTAAAGTGCTGTGTAGTTGCTTTGACATCTGCTACTGGAGATTGATCTCCTACTTAAAGTGCTGTGTAGTTGCTTTGACATCTGCTACTAGAGATTGATCCCTACTTAAAGTGCTGTGTAGTTGCTTTGACATCTGCTACTAGAGATTGATCCCTACTTAAAGTGCTGTGTAGTTGCTTTGACATCTGCTACTGGAGATTGATCCCCTACTTAATGTGTTGTGTAGTTGCTTTGACATCTGCTAACTGGAGATTGATCCCCTACTTAATGTGTTGTGTAGTTGCTTTGACATCTGCTAACTGGAGATTGGATCCCTACTTAATGTGTTGTGTAGTTGCTTTGACATCTGCTAACTGGAGATTGATTCCCTACTTAAAGTGTTGTGTAGTTGCTTTGACATCTGCTAACTGGAGATTGATCTCCTACTTAAAGTGCTGTGTAGTTGCTTTGACATCTGCTAACTGGAGATTGATCCTCTACTTAAAGTGCTGTGTAGTTGCTTTGACATCTGCTACTAGAGATTGATCCCTACTTAAAGTGCTGTGTAGTTGCTTTGACATCTGCTAACTGGAGATTGATCCCCTACTTAAAGTGCTGTATAGTTGCTTTGACATCTGCTACTAGAGATTGATCCCCTACTTAAAGTGCTGTTAGTTGCTTGACATCTGCTACTGGAGATTGATCCCTACTTAATGTGTTGTGTAGTTGCTTGACATCCTGCTAACTGGAGATTGATCCCCTACTTAATGTGTTGTGTAGTTGCTTTGACATCTGCTACTGGAGATTAATCTACTTAAAGTGCTGTGTAGTTGCTTTGACATCTGCTAACTGGAGATTGATCTCCTACTTAAAGTGCTGTGTAGTTGCTTTGACATCTGCTACTAGAGATTGATCCTACTTAAAGTGCTGTGTAGTTGCTTTGACATCTGCTACTGGAGATTGATCCCCTACTTAATGTGTTGTGTAGTTGCTTTGACATCTGCTAACTGGAGATTGATCCCTACTTAATGTGTTGTGTAGTTGCTTTGACATCTGCTACTAGAGATTGATCCCTACTTAAAGTGCTGTGTAGTTGCTTTGACATCTGCTACTAGAGATTGATCCCTACTTAAAGTGCTGTGTAGTTGCTTTGACATCTGCTAACTGAGATTGATCCTACTTAAAGTGCTGTTTAGTTGCTTTGACATCTGCTAACTGGAGATTGATCCCCTACTTAAAGTGCTGTATAGTTGCTTTGACATCTGCTACTGGAGATTGATCCCCTACTTAAAGTGCTGTGTAGTTACTTTGACATCTGCTAACTGGAGATTGATCCCCTACTTAAAGTGCTGTGTAGTTGCTTTGACATCTGCTACTAGAGATTGATCCCTACTTAAAGTGCTGTGTAGTTGCTTTGACATCTGCTACTGGAGATTGATCCCTACTTAATGTGTTGTGTAGTTGCTTTGACATCTGCTAACTGGAGATTGATCCCCTACTTAAAGTGCTGTGTAGTTGCTTTGACATCTGCTAACTGGAGATTGATCCCACTTAAAGTGCTGTGTAGTTGCTTTGACATCTGCTAACTGGAGATTGATCCCTTACTTAAAGTGCTGTGTAGTTGCTTTGACATCTGCTAACTGGAGATTGATCCCCTACTTAAAGTGCTGTGTAGTTGCTTTGACATCTGCTACTAGAGATTGATCCCTACTTAAAGTGCTGTGTAGTTGCTTTGACATCTGCTACTGGAGATTGATTCCCTACTTAAAGTGTTGTGTAGTTGCTTTGACATCTGCTACTAGAGATTGATCCCCTACTTAAAGTGTTGTGTAGTTGCTTTGACATCTGCTACTAGAGATTGATCCCCTACTTAAAGTGCTGTGTAGTTGCTTTGACATCTGCTAACTGGAGATTGATCCCCTACTTAAAGTGTTGTGTAGTTGCTTTGACATCTGCTAACTGGAGATTGATCCCTACTTAAGTGCTGTGTAGTTGCTTTGACATCTGCTAACTGAGATTGATCCCTACTTAAAGTGCTGTGTAGTTGCTTTGACATCTGCTACTAGAGATTGATCCCTACTTAAAGTGCTGTGTAGTTGCTTTGACATCTGCTAACTGGAGATTGATCCCCTACTTAAAGTGCTGTGTAGTTGCTTTGACATCTGCTACTAGAGATTGATCCCTACTTAAAGTGCTGTGTAGTTGCTTTGACATCTGCTACTGGAGATTGATCCCCTACTTAATGTGTTGTGTAGTTGCTTTGACATCTGCTAACTGGAGATTGATCCCTACTTAATGTGTTGTGTAGTTGCTTTGACATCTGCTAACTGGAGATTGATCCCTACTTAATGTGTTGTGTAGTTGCTTTGACATCTGCTAACTGGAGATTGATCCTACTTAAAGTGTTGTGTAGTTGCTTTGACATCTGCTAACTGGAGATTGATCCCCTACTTAAAGTGCTGTGTAGTTGCTTTGACATCTGCTAACTGGAGATTGATCCCCTACTTAAAGTGCTGTATAGTTGCTTTGACATCTGCTACTAGAGATTGATCCCTACTTAAAGTGCTGTGTAGTTGCTTTGACATCTGCTAACTGGAGATTGATCCCCTACTTAAAGTGCTGTATAGTTGCTTTGACATCTGCTACTAGAGATTGATCCCCTACTTAAAATGCTGTGTAGTTGCTTTGACATCTGCTACTGGAGATTGATCCCCTACTTAATGTGTTGTGTAGTTGCTTTGACATCTGCTAACTGGAGATTGATCCCTACTTAATGTGTTGTGTAGTTGCTTTGACATCTGCTACTGGAGATTAATCCTACTTAAAGTGCTGTGTAGTTGCTTTGACATCTGCTAACTGGAGATTGATCTCCTACTTAAAGTGCTGTGTAGTTGCTTTGACATCTGCTACTAGAGATTGATCCCTACTTAAAGTGCTGTGTAGTTGCTTTGACATCTGCTACTGGAGATTGATCCCCTACTTAATGTGTTGTGTAGTTGCTTTGACATCTGCTAACTGGAGATTGATCCCTACTTAATGTGTTGTGTAGTTGCTTTGACATCTGCTACTAGAGATTGATCCCTACTTAAAGTGCTGTGTAGTTGCTTTGACATCTGCTAACTAGAGATTGATCCCTACTTAAAGTGCTGTGTAGTTGCTTTGACATCTGCTAACTAGAGATTGATCCCTACTTAAAGTGCTGTGTAGTTGCTTTGACATCTGCTAACTAGAGATTGATCCCTACTTAAAGTGCTGTGTAGTTGCTTTGACATCTGCTAACTAGAGATTGATCCCTACTTAAAGTGCTGTGTAGTTGCTTTGACATCTGCTACTGGAGATTGATCCCCTACTTAAAGTGCTGTGTAGTTGCTTTGACATCTGCTACTGGAGATTGATCCTACTTAAAGTGTTGTGTAGTTGCTTTGACATCTGCTACTAGAGATTGATCCCTACTTAAAGTGTTGTGTAGTTGCTTTGACATCTGCTACTAGAGATTGATCCCCTACTTAAAGTGTTGTGTAGTTGCTTTGACATCTGCTAACTGGAGATTGATCCTACTTAATGTGTTGTGTAGTTGCTTTGACATCTGCTAACTGGAGTTTGGGATCCCTACTTAATGTGTTGTGTAGTTGCTTTGACATCTGCTAACTGGAGATTGATCCCCTACTTAAAGTGGTGTGTAGTTGCTTTGACATCTGCTAACTGGAGATTGATCCCCTACTTAAAGTGCTGTGTAGTTGCTTTGACATCTGCTAACTGGAGATTGATCCCCTACTTAAAGTGCTGTATAGTTGCTTTGACATCTGCTACTGGAGATTGATCCCCTACTTAAAGTGCTGTGTAGTTACTTTGACATCTGCTACTAGAGATTGATCCCTACTTAAAGTGCTGTGTAGTTGCTTTGACATCTGCTACTAGAGATTGATCCCTACTTAAAGTGCTGTGTAGTTGCTTTGACATCTGCTACTGGAGATTGATCCCTACTTAATGTGTTGTGTAGTTGCTTTGACATCTGCTAACTGGAGATTGATCCCCTACTTAAAGTGCTGTGTAGTTGCTTTGACATCTGCTAACTGGAGATTGATCCCCTACTTAAAGTGCTGTGTAGTTGCTTTGACATCTGCTAACTAGAGATTGATCCCTACTTAAAGTGCTGTGTAGTTGCTTTGACATCTGCTAACTGGAGATTGATCTCCTACTTAAAGTGCTGTGTAGTTGCTTTGACATCTGCTACTAGAGATTGATCCCTACTTAAAGTGCTGTGTAGTTGCTTTGACATCTGCTACTGGAGATTGATTCCCTACTTAAAGTGTTGTGTAGTTGCTTTGACATCTGCTACTAGAGATTGATCCCCTACTTAAAGTGTTGTGTAGTTGCTTTGACATCTGCTACTAGAGATTGATCCCTACTTAAAGTGCTGTGTAGTTGCTTTGACATCTGCTAACTGGAGATTGATCCCCTACTTAAAGTGCTGTGTAGTTGCTTGACATCTGCTAACTGGAGATTGATCCCTACTTAAAGTGTTGTGTAGTTGCTTGACATCTGCTAACTGGAGATTGATCCCTACTTAAAGTGCTGTGTAGTTGCTTTGACATCTGCTACTGGAGATTGATCCCCTACTTAAAGTGCTGTGTAGTTGCTTGACATCTGCTAACTGGAATTGATCCCTACTTAAGTGCGTGTGTGCTTTGACATCTGCTACTAGAGATTGATCCCTACTTAAAGTGCTGTGTAGTTGCTTTGACATCTGCTACTGGAGATTGATCCCCTACTTAATGTGTTGTGTAGTTGCTTGACATCTGCTAACTGGAGATTGATCCTACTTAATGTGTTGTGTAGTTGCTTTGACATCTGCTAACTGGAGATTGATCCCTACTTAATGTGTTGTGTAGTTGCTTTGACATCTGCTAACTGAGATTGATCCCTACTTAAAGTGTTGTGTAGTTGCTTTGACATCTGCTAACTAGAGATTGATCCCTACTTAAAGTGCTGTGTAGTTGCTTTGACATCTGCTAACTGGAGATTGATCCCCTACTTAAAGTGCTGTGTAGTTGCTTTGACATCTGCTACTAGAGATTGATCCCTACTTAAAGTGCTGTGTAGTTGCTTTGACATCTGCTAACTAGAGATTGATCCCTACTTAAAGTGCTGTGTAGTTGCTTTGACATCTGCTACTAGAGATTGATCCCTACTTAAAGTGCTGTGTAGTTGCTTTGACATCTGCTACTGGAGATTGATCCCTACTTAATGTGTTGTGTAGTTGCTTTGACATCTGCTAACTGGAATTGATCCCTACTTAATGTGTTGTAGTTGCTTTGACATCTGCTACTGGAGATTAATCCTACTTAAAGTGCTGTGTAGTTGCTTTGACATCTGCTACTAGAGATTGATCCCTACTTAAAGTGCTGTGTAGTTGCTTTGACATCTGCTACTAGAGATTGATCCCCTACTTAAAGTGCTGTGTAGTTGCTTTGACATCTGCTACTGGAGATTGATCCCCTACTTAATGTGTTGTGTAGTTGCTTTGACATCTGCTAACTGGAGATTGATCCTACTTAATGTGTTGTGTAGTTGCTTTGACATCTGCTACTAGAGATTGATCCCTACTTAAAGTGCTGTGTAGTTGCTTTGACATCTGCTACTAGAGATTGATCCCTACTTAAAGTGCTGTGTAGTTGCTTTGACATCTGCTAACTGGAGATTGATCCCCTACTTAAAGTGCTGTGTAGTTGCTTTGACATCTGCTAACTGGAGATTGATCCCCTACTTAAAGTGCTGTGTAGTTGCTTTGACATCTGCTAACTAGAGATTGATCCCTACTTAAAGTGCTGTGTAGTTGCTTTGACATCTGCTAACTGGAGATTGATTCCCTACTTAAAGTGTCGTGTAGTTGCTTTGACATCTGCTACTAGAGATTGATCCCCTACTTAAAGTGCTGTGTAGTTGCTTTGACATCTGCTAACTGGAGATTGATCCCCTACTTAAAGTGCTGTGTAGTTGCTTTGACATCTGCTAACTGGAGATTGATTCCCTACTTAAAGTGTTGTGTAGTTGCTTTGACATCTGCTACTGGAGATTGATTCCTACTTAAAGTGTTGTGTAGTTGCTTTGACATCTGCTAACTGGAGATTGATCTCCTACTTAAAGTGCTGTGTAGTTGCTTTGACATCTGCTAACTGGAGATTGATCTCCTACTTAAAGTGATGTGTAGTTGCTTTGACATCTGCTAACTAGAGATTGATCCCTACTTAAAGTGTTGTGTAGTTGCTTTGACATCTGCTACTTGAGATTGATCTCCTACTTAAAGTGCTGTGTAGTTGCTTTGACATCTGCTAACTGGAGATTGATCTCCTACTTAAAGTGCTGTGTAGTTGCTTTGACATCTGCTAACTAGAGATTGATCCCCTACTTAAAGTGCTGTGTAGTTGCTTTGACATCTGCTACTAGAGATTGATCCCCTACTTAAAGTGCTGTGTAGTTGCTTTGACATCTGCTACTAGAGATTGATCCCTACTTAATGTGTTGTGTAGTTGCTTTGACATCTGCTAACTGGAGATTGATCCCTACTTAATGTGTTGTGAGTTGCTTTGACATCTGCTAACTGGAGATTGGATCCCTACTTAATGTGTTGTGTAGTTGCTTTGACATCTGCTAACTGGAGATTGATCCCCTACTTAAAGTGTTGTGTAGTTGCTTTGACATCTGCTAACTGGAGATTGATCCCCTACTTAAAGTGCTGTGTAGTTGCTTTGACATCTGCTAACTAGAGATTGATCCCTACTTAAAGTGCTGTGTAGTTGCTTTGACATCTGCTACTAGAGATTGATCCCTACTTAAAGTGCTGTGTAGTTGCTTTGACATCTGCTAACTAGAGATTGATCCCTACTTAAAGTGCTGTGTAGTTGCTTTGACATCTGCTACTAGAGATTGATCCCTACTTAAAGTGCTGTGTAGTTGCTTTGACATCTGCTACTGGAGATTGATCCCCTACTTAATGTGTTGTGTAGTTGCTTTGACATCTGCTACTGGAGATTGATTCCCTACTTAAAGTGTTGTGTAGTTGCTTTGACATCTGCTAACTGGAGATTGATCTCCTACTTAAAGTGCTGTGTAGTTGCTTTGACATCTGCTAACTAGAGATTGATACCCTACTTAAAGTGTAGTGTAGTTGCTTTGACATCTGCTACTGGAGATTGATCTCCTACTTAAAGTGCTGTGTAGTTGCTTTGACATCTGCTAACTGGAGATTGATCTCCTACTTAAAGTGCTGTGTAGTTGCTTTGACATCTGCTAACTAGAGATTGATCCCCTACTTAAAGTGCTGTGTAGTTGCTTTGACATCTGCTAACTGGAGATTGATTCCCTACTTAAAGTGTCGTGTAGTTGCTTTGACATCTGCTAACTGGAGATTGATTCCCTACTTAAAGTGTTGTGTAGTTGCTTTGACATCTGCTACTGGAGATTGATTCCCTACTTAAAGTGTTGTGTAGTTGCTTTGACATCTGCTAACTGGAGATTGATCTCCTACTTAAAGTGCTGTGTAGTTGCTTTGACATCTGCTAACTGGAGATTGATCTCCTACTTAAAGTGCTGTGTAGTTGCTTTGACATCTGCTAACTAGAGATTGATCCCTACTTAAAGTGTTGTGTAGTTGCTTTGACATCTGCTACTGGAGATTGATCTCCTACTTAAAGTGCTGTGTAGTTGCTTTGACATCTGCTAACTTGAGATTGATCTCCTACTTAAAGTGCTGTGTAGTTGCTTTGACATCTGCTAACTAGAGATTGATCCCCTACTTAAAGTGCTGTGTAGTTGCTTTGACATCTGCTAACTAGAGATTGATCCCTACTTAAAGTGCTGTGTAGTTGCTTTGACATCTGCTACTGGAGATTGATCCCCTACTTAATGTGTTGTGTAGTTGCTTTGACATCTGCTAACTGGAGATTGATCCCCTACTTAATGTGTTGTGTAGTTGCTTTGACATCTGCTACTAGAGATTGATCCCTACTTAAAGTGCTGTGTAGTTGCTTTGACATCTGCTACTAGAGATTGATCCCTACTTAAAGTGCTGTGTAGTTGCTTTGACATCTGCTAACTAGAGATTGATCCCTACTTAAAGTGCTGTGTAGTTGCTTTGACATCTGCTAACTGGAGATTGATCCCCTACTTAAAGTGCTGTGTAGTTGCTTTGACATCTGCTAACTGGAGATTGATCCCCTACTTAAAGTGCTGTGTAGTTGCTTTGACATCTGCTAACTGGAGATTGATTCCCTACTTAAAGTGTCGTGTAGTTGCTTTGACATCTGCTACTAGAGATTGATCCCCTACTTAAAGTGCTGTGTAGTTGCTTTGACATCTGCTAACTGGAGATTGATCCCCTACTTAAAGTGCTGTGTAGTTGCTTTGACATCTGCTAACTGGAGATTGATTCCCTACTTAAAGTGTTGTGTAGTTGCTTTGACATCTGCTACTGGAGATTGATTCCCTACTTAAAGTGTTGTGTAGTTGCTTTGACATCTGCTAACTGGAGATTGATCTCCTACTTAAAGTGCTGTGTAGTTGCTTTGACATCTGCTAACTGGAGATTGATCTCCTACTTAAAGTGATGTGTAGTTGCTTTGACATCTGCTAACTAGAGATTGATCCCTACTTAAAGTGTTGTGTAGTTGCTTTGACATCTGCTACTGGAGATTGATCTCCTACTTAAAGTGCTGTGTAGTTGCTTTGACATCTGCTAACTGGAGATTGATCTCCTACTTAAAGTGCTGTGTAGTTGCTTTGACATCTGCTAACTAGAGATTGATCCCCTACTTAAAGTGCTGTGTAGTTGCTTTGACATCTGCTACTAGAGATTGATCCCTACTTAAAGTGCTGTGTAGTTGCTTTGACATCTGCTACTAGAGATTGATCCCCTACTTAATGTGTTGTGTAGTTGCTTTGACATCTGCTAACTGGAGATTGATCCCTACTTAATGTGTTGTGTAGTTGCTTTGACATCTGCTAACTGAGATTGGATCCCTACTTAATGTGTTGTGTAGTTGCTTTGACATCTGCTAACTGGAGATTGATCCTACTTAAAGTGTTGTGTAGTTGCTTTGACATCTGCTAACTGGAGATTGATCCCCTACTTAAAGTGCTGTGTAGTTGCTTTGACATCTGCTAACTAGAGATTGATCCCTACTTAAAGTGCTGTGTAGTTGCTTTGACATCTGCTACTAGAGATTGATCCCTACTTAAAGTGCTGTGTAGTTGCTTTGACATCTGCTAACTGGAGATTGATCCCCTACTTAAAGTGCTGTGTAGTTGCTTTGACATCTGCTACTAGAGATTGATCCCCTACTTAAAGTGCTGTGTAGTTGCTTTGACATCTGCTACTGGAGATTGATCCCTACTTAATGTGTTGTGTAGTTGCTTTGACATCTGCTAACTGGAGATTGATCCTACTTAATGTGTTGTGTAGTTGCTTTGACATCTGCTACTGGAGATTGATCCCCTACTTAAAGTGCTGTGTAGTTGCTTTGACATCTGCTAACTAGAGATTGATCCCTACTTAAAGTGCTGTGTAGTTGCTTTGACATCTGCTACTAGAGATTGATCCTACTTAAAGTGCTGTGTAGTTGCTTTGACATCTGCTACTTGAGATTGATCCCCTACTTAATGTGTTGTGTAGTTGCTTTGACATCTGCTAACTGGAGATTGATCCCCTACTTAATGTGTTGTGTAGTTGCTTTGACATCTGCTACTGGAGATTGATCCCCTACGTAAAGTGCTGTGTAGTTGCTTTGACATCTGCTACTAGAGATTGATCCCTACTTAAAGTGCTGTGTAGTTGCTTTGACATCTGCTAACTAGAGATTGATCCCTACTTAAAGTGCTGTGTAGTTGCTTTGACATCTGCTAACTAGAGATTGATCCCTACTTAAAGTGCTGTGTAGTTGCTTTGACATCTGCTACTAGAGATTGATCCCTACTTAAAGTGCTGTGTAGTTGCTTTGACATCTGCTAACTGGAGATTGATCCCCTACTTAAAGTGCTGTGTAGTTGCTTTGACATCTGCTAACTAGAGATTGATCCCTACTTAAAGTGCTGTGTAGTTGCTTTGACATCTGCTAACTGGAGATTGATTCCTACTTAAAGTGTTGTGTAGTTGCTTTGACATCTGCTACTGGAGATTGATTCCCTACTTAAAGTGTTGTGTAGTTGCTTTGACATCTGCTAACTGGAGATTGATCTCCTACTTAAAGTGCTGTGTAGTTGCTTTGACATCTGCTAACTAGAGATTGATACCCTACTTAAAGTGTAGTGTAGTTGCTTTGACATCTGCTACTGGAGATTGATCTCCTACTTAAAGTGCTGTGTAGTTGCTTTGACATCTGCTAACTGGAGATTGATCTCCTACTTAAAGTGCTGTGTAGTTGCTTTGACATCTGCTAACTAGAGATTGATCCCCTACTTAAAGTGCTGTGTAGTTGCTTTGACATCTGCTAACTAGAGATTGATCCCTACTTAAAGTGCTGTGTAGTTGCTTTGACATCTGCTAACTGGAGATTGATCTCCTACTTAAAGTGCTGTGTAGTTGCTTTGACATCTGCTAACTAGAGATTGATCCCCTACTTAAAGTGTTGTGTAGTTGCTTTGACATCTGCTACTGGAGATTGATCTCCTACTTAAAGTGCTGTGTAGTTGCTTTGACATCTGCTAACTGGAGATTGATCTCCTACTTAAAGTGCTGTGTAGTTGCTTTGACATCTGCTAACTAGAGATTGATCCCTACTTAAAGTGCTGTGTAGTTGCTTTGACATCTGCTACTAGAGATTGATCCCCTACTTAAAGTGCTGTGTAGTTGCTTTGACATCTGCTAACTAGAGATTGATCCCTACTTAAAGTGCTGTGTAGTTGCTTTGACATCTGCTACTAGAGATTGATCCCCTACTTAAAGTGCTGTGTAGTTGCTTTGACATCTGCTACTAGAGATTGATCCCTACTTAAAGTGCTGTGTAGTTGCTTTGACATCTGCTACTAGAGATTGATCCCTACTTAAAGTGCTGTGTAGTTGCTTTGACATCTGCTAACTAGAGATTGATCCCTACTTAAAGTGCTGTGTAGTTGCTTTGACATCTGCTAACTAGAGATTGATCCCCTACTTAAAGTGCTGTGTAGTTGGGTCTAATAAATAATAACAGACAAAGATAATAGTAAAAATAGCTACCGTTTTTATATAGTGAATACTTAATAGAAATAAAAGTATTGTAGACAGCATAACTTCTCTTCTCTTAGGGTAATAATAACAACACAACATCACAAACTTTGCAGTAAAGACAGAGAAAGCTGCGAAAGAAAATCTTAAAGATCTTTAACTCTCCTACCCCCTCCTCCCTATAAAATTTGCAAGAAAATAAAGGAAACCAAGTAGGCTGATCAAAATAGTAAAGGCAAAGTTGTTACTAACGTTACAGATCAAACGGAAAGATGGGTGGAATACTTAACAAAAACCAAATCATAAACAGACAGATAAAACAAACACGCAAATATCCAGCATGCAGAAATATATTTGAATATCAACGTGTGCAATAACCCAAAGAGGAGATTAGTAACGTTATCAAACATTTAAAAGATTGCAAAGC
>JADZMA010001840.1:0-14596 GCA_020796225.1 Arion vulgaris
TGATGACTAACTTGTGCAGAGGATGTTCTGATGACTAACTTGTGCAGAGAGGATGATCTGATAACTAACATGTGCAGAGAGGATGATCTGATGACTAACTTGTGCAGAGGGGATGATCTGATGACTAACTTGTGCAGAGAGGATGATCTGATGACTAACTTGTGCAGAGAGGATGTTCTGATGACTAACTTGTTTGTGCAGAGAGGATGTTCTGACGACTAACTTGTGCAGAGGATGTTCTGATGACTTACTTGTGCAGAGAGGATGTTCTGATGACTACTTGCAGAGAGGATGATCTGATGACCAACATGTGCAGAAGGATGATCTGATGACTACTTGTGCAGAGAGGATGTTCTGATGACTAACTTGTGCAGAGAGGATGATCTGATAACTAACATGTGCAGAGAGGATGATCTGATAGGCTACTGTGCAGAAGGATGATCTGATAACTAACTAACTAGCTTGTGACTTTTAGGAATGTATCACTTCATCTCAGTGTATTTTCATTTAAGCGATACACTTGCAGGTGACAGTTTGAGAGCATGTGTCTTCCTGCAAGAGTTGGTAGCTCGACTTAATAGTCATTTAAGAAGAGTGATCACAGTGACTTCAGGATTACATTTGATGGGCCTCTGCCACTGCAGAATATTTTAACTTGTTGACACACATTATAATGTAAGTTCTTTGTTCACATATGTTGAGTAATGATAAACCTGGTCACATATGTTGAGTAATGATAAACATGGTCACATATGTTAAGTAATGATAAGAAAAATCTGGCCAGCAATGAGGAATGCGGGGCCATTCAGTCAGAACTGTTTGATTCTGAACATGACTTTGCTAGCGCATTTTCGCCATGTTTGGTATGGTATTTTCCGGTTTTGTTTGCCGAGCTACTAAGTTAGTGCTTGAGCAATGCTGTGAGCTATGACTGTTACATGGAATGCTTTTTGCTGTGTCAACCGTGTGTTTGTTGTGTGTATTCAGAAAATGGCGGACAGCGGTTATGACGAACAGCTCAATCTGTCGTATGCAGTTATATTGCAGTGCGAAAGCTGGATTTTGTCATGATTGATGTTCCTTCGACAAGAATTGCAATTCAAGTGATGAACAATTTTGTGTTGCTACAGTAGCGACAGCCATATGCATTTATGCGGTGCAGGTTTCTTTTGTGGCGTCGTGGCTGTTTCGTTCTGAATTAGTTCACACAGGAAACATTTCACAGTTGTTAGCATTTCATGTGATTTTCATTGGCACAGGAACGGAGCAATTATGGGGTGACCCGTTGCCGTGAAGTTCGAACCGTACTTATGAACTTATGAAGTAATGATAAACCTGGTCACATATGTTGAGTAATGATAAACAGGGTCACATATGTTGATTAATGATAAACAGGGTCACATATGTTGATTAATGATAAACAGGGTCACATATGTTGAGTAATGATAAACAGGGTCACATATGTTGAGTAATGATAAACAGGGTCACATATGTTGAGTAATGATAAACAGGGTCACATATGTTAGGTAATGATAAACCTTCTCACAATGCAGGTACATGCTGTTAAGAGTACAGACACCTGTCCCTTTCGTTCTAGTGAATGTGTATCGTGTGTAGGTGGATACACTGCAGTGGCAGAGTCTATTTGACCAGGATGAGAAAAACATCATCTTTTGTGGTGACTTTAATATCAGGGTAGACAGTGGGGTAATAATCCTACCAACAAGCAGGGTTCAAATTTGGAAGACGCGCTCGTGACATTGGAACTAGTCTGTATCAATGATGGTAGAGCAACCAGACTAGCAAGTCGACCAGGGGACTCTGATAGTGTCATTGATTTGGCATTAGTGTCTCCCACTCTGTTGCCGCTGTGCAAATGGAGCGTACTTGGATATCACGACAGTGATCACTGTCCATGCATGATCCTGGTCGAGAAACACAGAACATGGGGGCACAGAGAACGTGCGCACAGCTTTCGGTATGACACAGCAGGGTGTGACACTATCAGCAAGATCAGACACAGTAAAATTAGACCTCACAATATACAGAGGAATCTGACACAACATCCATGGTGGAATGAAATGGTCGCTGAAGCCTGGCTGATTAAGAGACGAGCTGTCAAATTGTGACAGAAGAGCGACTAACACGCAACCTACATATAACAAGGAACTGAAAAAGGACATGGAAGATAAAATTGTGTCCTTTAAAGCATGTGCAAATCTGGCTAAAGTGTCGCGTGGAATGAATTCTGCAGTAGGCTGTCTGCTAAAAATCCCTGTCGTGCGTTCGGGAGGTTTCACCAGCGCATGAATGGTACTGCGAGATGTAAATGCATCCGGGATTTCCAAAGCACCGACTCAATCTGGCAGAAGTCAGATAAAAATAGGTACAGCTCTCCTCAAACGCTTACATACAGCAGACAGACCACAATGAGCAGGCAGAAAGACTCATGACACAGGGGACCATAGCAGAGTTGTGCAGCAGTGTGGTGTTGGATGTAGAACTATATATCACTGCTGAGATTATAAGGACTACACTGAAAACCTCTGGAAGCACTGCGCCAGGTCCTGATGGCATTTGATATAAAGATATTGCCAATTTATCGAATGACGACATGGAGGACCTGGTAAAAGAATTAAATGTCAGTATCAAGGATGGTGCGATCAGGAAGAGTGGCTTCATAGCTATCTACTACCATTGCGAGCCTAACAAGGATCACTCTCAGATAGCCGGCTATAGAATTATTTCATTGCAAAATACGACAAGCAAACTTCTTGAGAAAATCATATGACGTAC
This sequence comes from Arion vulgaris, assembly GCA_020796225.1. Taxonomy (NCBI): domain Eukaryota; kingdom Metazoa; phylum Mollusca; class Gastropoda; order Stylommatophora; family Arionidae; genus Arion; species Arion vulgaris. Next base: position 2,797 of record JADZMA010001840.1, read on the forward strand.
GGAGAAAATCATATTATGGAGTTTACAGCAATCTTCCATGTATAACATGATCGTTACAGTGTGTTCAGAAACACTTACGAGACATTTGTTTTGTCCTGGGTTCTCTCTCTCGATCGTTCTAGACCGCTTTATCATTCGATTGTGATATATAAGCAGCCAAACATCAAGAACGGATGTACGTGCACAGCCTTCAGTACCTAGAAGCTCAGGTGCTTATCCTTCGACGCGTGTCTGATTTCAACCAGTGTTTACTGGGTCTGGCCTCCGTTAGCCTTTGCTGTCCCCAGCCAAAACCCACAAGACAGCAGGTTGCTACTTTCTTTCAGGGCACGACCGTGAGACGACCTGCCCTCCCGGGCTGATGAGCGCCATCTGCCTCGCTATACCCATCTTTTAATGGACTGCTTGGTTTGCCTACCGTCCAGTTTTGTGTACGGTTTGCTCCGCTAGTCTTTGATTGTCCTCAATCTTCTTCGTGTTCGTTCTTTATGACCAATTTAATCACTCTTTGTGATATGTTTGATCTTTGCCAAGAACATGTATACGTTGCACATTTGGTTTGGTAGGCCCCTAAATGCATAGACTTCTACACATTTAGAACATGTGCATCCAATTTCAGCCAAACCTCCTTATTCGCCTCTTACGACATGCGTGGCAGGTAACAGTGGTTCTATTCTTTACACCCCAAATTTGGGCCCGGTAATCACTCGGGCAGTCCCCAATCAAACTACAAGGCAGCAGTAGTTCCCTGTGAGCGGAAACGCACTGGCTTTACCTCTGCTGGGCTTTCCAGTTGTTCTGCACAATCGGGTGGTCCGTACACCCTCTTGCCTGCTGTGCCATGCTTTTCTACCGCCTGGCACCCGTGCATCGCCCGCATGCATGTCGCTCTGCCCTGGTGCCTACCTCACCATTTCCGTCAATTCCACTGTGCTCACATTTTTCTGGGTTGTTCCCTGAGGCTAAACCCGGCCTCCTCCCCCTGCGATGGGAGTCCAGGCTTCGCCCCTTGAGGGCCCACCCATGCATTATCCGCATGCATATCCGCTCTGCCCCGGGGCCTGCCTTAACGTCACCGTCAGTTTTCGCAGTGCTCACATTTGCCTAGGTTGTCTGACTCCGGTAAAAATGTGCCCCTTACCTCAGACAGGGGCCCGAGTTTTGCCCTATGTGGGTCCTCGTGCAGCTCAACTCAACTCCCAGCATACTCATCGGCTCAAGAGAGGAGGCTCAAGAGAGAGCATGCACGGGCTCCCGAGTTACCACGCGGTTCCACATTTATCCTTCCAGCTTTTCCCATCGGCTGGGAGATACGAGCATTAATAATCACTCTGGGAGTTCGCTCGTCTGCTTTGCAGCGGATCCCATCTAGCATGACTACCTTGCATCTCTACTTGCCCCAGAGTAGCTCTCCCACGGCACCTGCCCTCTTAGCGGACCGAACTACCGTTGTTACCAGGGTCACCATGTGAGGTGAGGCAGGGATTAGCGCCACTCACTAATCCTGGCGTGCGTTGTTTTGCGCTTGACCCCATGTCCTTGGTTCAAGCCACTGCTGTGATTTCCAGTTTTCAGGTACTCATCTTGGTGGTCCAATCACCCTTTATTTTCACGCCTTTTCGTCATCCCATCAAGAGCACCTAGCGTGTCTTCCTGTCTTCCTGCCGAGACTTTTGGTTACATGCATCTTTCTTATTTATTTTGCCTCAGCTGGCAGTTTGCTTGCGACACTTTACTCCGGAGGAGTTTGGATTCCTTCACTGCGACTACTGTTTCTTACGTTTCTGTTTTTTCACTGTGTACACCTTCACAATGCCCTCTGGCTTGTTCGGACACAGAGCAATTCAGGCCCCTCCTCAGAACCCTGAGTTTCACCTATGTGGGCCCACGTTCAACTCAACCCGGGTCTAGCATATCAAGCTCTGGCGACACGAGAGAGAGAAAGTTAGAGCTATACAGGCTCCAAGTTTTGCCCCACGTGGGTCCACGTCCTTTTGATGGATGCACCTCTCATCCCTTTAATTTTGTTGTGGCATTTACTCCGGGCGAGTAAGCATCGTTCGCTTACGCCCTCGTACTCTGCTGTTTTCTTTCGTTTCTGCAACGCTTGGTCTTTGTTTCTATGGACAATGGCCAGGAGATGCGTGCATTTTGTTCGTAACTTTTGTACCTGCATTTCTTTTTTGTTCTTGCACTGCTACCACTACCAGTAGCTCTCCCTCGATCCGTGTACCCTCTTAGCATTAATCTTATCCTTTCATGTATACCTCCCATGTAGTCCTCCCTTGAATCCTCTTGGCATATTTTCTACTGTCTGTTTTCTATGTAGTTATATTTGATGTATGAGAGTGACACAAGACAAAATGACATATTTTCTGTTTTCTATGTAGTTACATTTGATGTATGAAAGTGACACAAGACAAAATGACATATTTTCTCTCTTTTTCTGCTTTGCGTTTGTTCTTTACGACCAATTTTAATCACTCTTGTGATATGTTTGATCTTTGCTTAAGAACGTGTATATGTTGCACATTGGTTTGGTAGGCCCTAAACATATAGACTTCTACATGTTTAGGACATGTGCATCCGATTTCAGCAAACCTCCTTAGTCGTCTCTTACGACATGCATGGCAGGTAACATTGGTTCTATTCTTTACATCCCAAATTTGGGCCCCGGTAACAACTCGGGCGATGACATATTTTCTATGTAGTTACATTTGATGTATGAGAGTAACACAAGACAAAATGACACATTTTCTGTTTTCTATGTTGTTATATTTGATGTATGAGATCCTATCAATAGAGATATGTAATACGTCACTATCGCCTATGGTTATACTGTGTTATTTACCCAGTATGTACTATTTGTAATTGCTTCACCCACTGCCTTGTGGAGAGGGGCTCGGAGAGCTAAAGGCTGGGAGTAAACCCCGATCAAAAATACCCACTGCCTTGTGGGTCAGCACGGTACTGCAGAAGGCTAGAGGAGTAAACCGTGACCAAAACTCCGGAGGAGGGGCCCTAAGGCAGTTGATGGTTAAAGTGTGTATTTCTTGCCATCTTCTGGCATCTCCTGCAAACCCTGCTTGATTCCAAACGTATAGACTTTGTCTTTTCTTTGGATGAAACAGTAGGATAGAGAGGGGGTTTGTGCAAGATGGGCAAGGCACATTCTCCATATCAGCTGCCCAGGCTAGGCACAAAGAGAGACGACACTCACTGCAATGTCTAATCAATAATTTGTCAAAGGCATGCGACCTATTTTCTCTGACAATGTCTCCAAAACAGTTGTACTATATCAGGAGGTAACACAACAAATATCACTTTAAATGGTAACCATCTAACACCAGTTCAAAACTTTTGCTATCTCGGGTCCATGGTCACTGCCAGCCTTTCTCTTGATGAAGAAATCAACTCTGTGTAGGGAGTGCGGCTACTACATTCGGCAAACTATCAAAGCGAGCGTGGACAACACAAAACTGACATTGCAGACGAAGATTCAAGTATATCAAGCCTGTGTAATTAGTTCTTTACTATATGGCTCAGAAACATGGACAGCCTACTCAAGACACAAGAGGAGACTTAACATCTTTCACCTTCGATGTCTCGCAAGATTATGAACATCAGGTGGTACAAGATAACCAACTCTGAATCTGCAGCATGCAAACCTGCCTTCCATCATGGGCATGCTCGGCAGTAGACGACTAAGATGGTTGGGGCATGTGAGAAGAAGGGAAACTTATCGCATACCAAAACAAATGTTGTTCTGTGAACTTTGGGAGGGAACAGGCACCAGGGCAGACCACTGCTCAGATAAAAAGATGTCTGCAAAGCCTCAATGAAAAACTTTTCTATAGGTCCCAGCACATGGGAAGGACTAGCTGATGACAGAGTTGTGTGGAAAGCCAAATTACGAAAGGGCCAGAGTCTTTTGAGAAGAGACTTATGTATGAGCTGAACGTCAAGAGAGAAAAGCGAAAACTCAGAAGTTGTCACAGTAAAACACTTTCAATTGACCGATCTGTAAAGACGAAAAGGCCTATATATATATATATATATATATATATATATATATATATAGAGAGTGACACAAGACAAATGACATATTTTCTGTTTCTATGTAGTTACATTTGATTATGAAGTGACACGAGACAAAATTAGATAAAACATATCATGTACATCAAATTCAAACCAGCAAAATTTTGAGTCATTTGGTCAAACATGTAATCGTCAATTGTAGTATTCAGTCAAATTCGTCATTCTTGTTGTATTGTTTGCTTGATAAAGGCCTTTTGGTCAAAACGTTGCTGTTTATCGCCACTGTTTCTGTATTTTTTAAAACTATAGTACTTTGTTTTTACGTGTTTAGTCAAATAAGTCACAATCTTGGTTGTATACTTTTGTTTGTTAACATTCACTCTAGAATAACCGGTTGTTTAACACTCTCTTTGTTTAATCATTTGTTTGTGGTTGAAGTCAAGTAGTTTATGTATGTTATGCTACCATTTATAGCGCTTGAGCTGCCCCACATTTTGTACCTTTTTGCCCATCATATCAGATTTCAGCAACGCTTTTGTTCATTAACATTTTTAGTGTATCCTGATAGACGCATTTGTTGAGTTTAGAATTACTCCTATCATATATCCAATATTAGTGTATCCTCATAAACGTATTTGTTGAGTTTAGAATTACTCCTATCATATATCCAATATTAGTGTACCCACATAGATGTATTTGTTGAGTTTAGAATTACTCCTATCATATATCCAATATTAGTATCGCTGTAATGCTCACAAGTGCAAAGAGATCCTGGCTCAAAGGGCATCACAATTCTGCACCATCCAGAAACGACTACTGACCAGATTCAAGGATAAAACTCCCGCTCCACTCCAACATCTGGACACATTGTTAGAAGGAACTTATAGACAGGTATCAAGTGTCAAGTAAATGTCTTCCTTGTTGAAAATTGTTTCCTCAATCATAGATGACATGTCTAGATTAGAAAACTGTGAGATAGAGATATCAGATTAGAAAACTGTGAGATAAGAGATATCAGATTAGAAAACTGTGAGATAGAGATATCAGATTAGAAAACTGTGAGATAGAGATATCAGATTAGAAAACTGTGAGATAAGAGATATCAGATTAGAAAACTGTGAGATAGAGATATCAGATTAGAAAACTGTGAGATAGAGATATCAGATTAGAAAACTGTGAGATAGAGATATCAGATTAGAAAACTGTGAGATAAGAGATATCAGATTAGAAAACTGTGAGATAAGAGATATCAGATTAGAAAACTGTGAGATAGAGATATCAGATTAGAAAACTGGTGAGATAGAGATATCAGATTAGAAAACTGTGAGATAGAGATATCAGATTAGAAAACTGTGGGACCACCCAACCAACCAATGGTTGCATTAATGGAAGTCTTCTTCTTCAAACACTCCATATCGATCACTTGTCAACCACTGTATGTGATTTGTATGTGATCTGAGCCTAAGAGTGATTGTATGTTGTCACAGTTATACACCTCAAGTAGGCCAAACATCAATTTCTGTGCTGTTTTTTATTTACTAGGGTAGCATTCCCAAGGCCTACATCATTCGTCTCTTATGACATGTGTTGTAGGTTGCAGTGGTACTATTCTTTGCTTCCTTGAGGCCCGGCACCACACAGGCGACTAATTGAAGTAATATGTATTATATATTGTAACATGAGACCAGAGGCACAAAACTAATTTAATTCTGCCTAGAAAATAATCTCTCCATTACGAACACCCTAAGCAGACAACATCCAAGAAGACTATACACCTGGACCTCACCAGATGGCAACACCAGAAACCAAATAGATTACATCTTGGTCCAAAGAAGATGGATAACAGGTATTATATCAGTAAAGACACTACCCGAACAGACTGTGACTCCAACCATGAACTGCTGGTGGCAGATTATAAATTAAGACTGAAGACAACAAATAAAGGAGCTGGCCCTATACGTTCTGATACAAATGCGATTCCACTAGAATACAACATAGAAATACAAAACAAATTTGACATACTTATGGTGGCTCAAGAAGACATGACACCTGATGAACTGACAACACAGGCAAGAGATATATTAATCTGCACAGCACAAAACATCATACCCAGAAAAGTACACAAGAAACAGGTCTACATAACTGAAAAACACTGAAGCTAATTGAAGAAAGCTAAAACAAACGGAGTTAAAACGAAACAGCACTGAATATAAAAACTGCTCAAAAGAAGTCAAGAAAGAAATCAGAAAGGACAAGAAACAACACATAGTCACCTCATGCAATAAAATTGATGAATTACAAAAACAAGGGAAAGAGAGAGAAATGTACAATGAAATTAATATAATGACACATGACTTCAGCCCATCAATACAAGTCATAAATGATAACAATGGCAAAACATTAACAGAAAAGAAAGATGTACTAGAAAGATGGCGTGAGTACTGCAGAAACATGTATGAAGACACATCTAAAAATCCACATAAGATAATACAGAAAGCAAGAGATAGAACCAGAGCCCATGTTGGATGAAGTGCGCCTGGCCATCAGAAGTCTGAAGAGAGGGAAGTCACCAGGATGCGATGACATACCAGCGGAATTGTTTCAAGCAGGCGGGGAGGCCAGTGTTCGGGTATATCATAAATTATGCACAAAGATATGGAATAGCTCCTCCTGACCAAAGGAATGGAAAAGATCAGTATTTATAGCTATTCCAAAGAAGGGAAACTTGAAACTATGCACCAACTACAGAACTATTGCACTTGTAAGTCATGCCAGCAAAATCCTATTAAGAATCATCATGAAAAGGATGGAACAAAAATTAGAAGATGAAATACATGAAACACAGGCAGGTTTCAGAAGAGGTAGAGGCACTAGAAACCATATTTGTAGCATGATTATCGAGAAATTCAGAGAATACAACACAGACCTGCATGCATGTTTCATAGACTATAGCAAGGCTTTCGACCATATACAACATTAGAAAATGTGGAACATCATGAAAGACATGCATTTTCCAACACACATAATCTTCTTCTTTGCGTTCGTTCTTTACGATCAATTTTAATCACTCTCTGTGACATGTTTGATCTTTGTCAAGAACGTGTATACGTTGCACATTGGTATGGTAGGCCCCTAAACACATAGACTTCTACACGTATAGGACATGTGCATCCGATTTCAGCCAAACCTCCTTAGTCGCATCTTTCGACATGCATGGCAGGTAACAGTGGTTCTATTCTTTACACCCCAAATTTGGGCACCGGTAACCACTGGGCGGGGAATTGGCTGATAAACAACATACTATACAGAAAAATTAGATACTTTGGTCACATTAAGGCGTCACGATGGCCCAGAAAGAACAATATTAGAGGGAGGGTCCCAAGACGAGAGGCAGACCAAGAAGAAGATGGCTACAAGATATTAAATAAACCATGAATATAACCATCGACGAAGTGGGTGAACTGGCAAGAGACAAAGTGAATTTCAGATGCGCTGCAAAAACAGCAATGTCCTATAAAGGATAGTGGTTAAGCCATTAGCCTTGTGAGTCGAAGGTCGTGGGTTCGAATCCGGACCTCTCATTCTGTTCAAGTGCAGTTTTTCCAGAGACCCTAGGATTGTTGCTGGAGCTACGGAGTTCGTGCTTTGTGCAATACTCTTGGCAGGTGATGTGCGTTTCTGCAGAGACGGACCGAGCCGTATGGGTAAAACTTGGTGCAATGAAGTCAATCTTCGCTTTTAAACCCTTTAAAGGATACGCACCTTGATGATGATGAATGAGAGGCCAGCAACCGACAGACCATCCAATTCTTGCATTATCTTATCTTATCAACTGATAAACTGCATATTTATTCCAACTCTCTGCTACCAGTGCCAAACATGGCCCCTGACAAGAAAGAAAGATTACAACATGTGAAATGAGATATCTACGAAAAACTGTCAACATTACAAGGAGAGATAGAGAGTGAGAAACGAGAATATCTAAAGCATCGTTAGTTATGTTATGTTATGCAATCAACGACATGGCACATTGGGCATTCCCATTCGTGCTCTGTCCTCCACTGCAGCAGCCATCCCAAAGTCCATTTGTTCAATGTACCCATGAGAAATTGATTACTATATCTCTCTCTCTACCATGAAGACGACACTGTCTGGTATGTCCAAACTTAACGCCTAATTCTCAAACTCGTTCCAGTGTCTGAGACTTGCCCATGTCACAGAATTTAGAATGTACTAATCGTTGGTACTATACTATACCATGCATACAGTACATCGAGAAGCAAAGAATCAAGTGGTTCGGCCATCTAATGAGAATGGAACCACATTTACTACCATCACGTGTCTACAATAATCGCACTCAGGGCTCAGAGCACGGGCAGGCCAAGAACACGATAGATAGATAAACCTCAGAGTCCTGCAAAGCATGGACTGGCAACGTCAAGTGCAACACACCTGGCACAAGATAGAAAACTAAATCTCCCCACAACGCTTCACGGCAAATTAAGATAATATATAGATATATGTGTGTGTGTGTGAAGTAAATTGTGTAGATTTATTTATTTTTTTCGATCAGAAGCACTTGAGCTTTTCAGCTCTTGCTCGTGCCATAGACATCGTAACCCTTGTTCGGTGCCCACGAACACCGTAAATCTGGGGAATCTGTGGCTTTTCTGCCATCCCGCGAATTGAACCCGCACACACAGAGGGATAGTCACCCGTAGTCCACGCGCTACGAACACGCTGGGCAGACGGGCAAATTGTGTAGATAAAAAATAAAGTAGTTGCTGGTTTTTTCTTCAGATTCTAGCCCTGACTGACGCTGTGAATGAAAACTGGTCAGCTGAGCAAATGACTGCCAACAACCTGAGTAGTGGACCTCCTGTTAAACTTGCTGCTCAGACTGTGGGCAGACATGACAAAGGAGGAAGTTAAAGTGCTTGATTCCACACTCAGTTCTGTGGTCAACCCTAGTGATGACCAGGTACAAGAACACAGAACGGTGCAATATGTAGATGAATATGTACACAAGTCATACATGCACACACTGGTCATACACGCACAGTAGCCATACACGCATAGCAGCCATACACAGTAGCCATACATACAGTAACCATACATACAGTTGCATACAACAGTAGCCATACATACATGGCATATACACTAGTCATGCACACACAGAGCCACACACACACACACACATATCTGACACAGTAGCCATACACACGGTGGTCATAACACAATAATCATACACCTAACCCTTTCTGCAACCTGACAAACTTATCTGCAACCCTACAAAATTATCTGCAACCCTACAAACATATCTGCAACTCGACATACTTCTTCTGCAACCCTACAAACATATCTGCAACCTTACAAACTTATCTGCAACCCTAAAAACATATCTGCAACTTTACAAACTTTCTTGCAACCTACAAACTTATCTGCATATCCTTCAAATTTATCTGCAGTCGTACAAACTTATCTGCAACCCTACAGATTTATCTGCAACCTTACAAACCTATCTAAAACCCTTTTACAAACTTATCTGAAACCCTAAAAACATATCTGCAACTTTACAAACTTTTCTGCAACCCTACAAATTTATCTACAGTCGTACAAACTTATCTGCAACCCTACAGATTTATCTGCAACAGTACAAACTTATCTGTAACCCTACAAACTTATCTTCAACCGCATAAACTTATCTGCAACCCTACAATCTTATCTGCAACTCATAAAACATATAAATCACAATATACAGAAAATATACCCTTAAAATTGAATCAAACTTAATATATATTTGATACTAGTAAACTATCACAACTTTTCTTCTTTATGCTCTTTACGACCAATTGTAATCACTCTTTGTGATATGTTTGATCTTTGCCAAGAACGTATACGTTGCACATTGGTTTGTAGGCCTTAAACGCATAGATTTCTACACGCTTAGGACACATGCATCCGATTTCATCCAAACCTCCTTAGTCGGCTCTTACAACATGCGTGGCAGGTAACAGTGGTTCTATTCTTTACGCCCAAATTTGGGCCCTGTAACCACTCGGTGGTCTCTACTCTAAAATTGGAGGAAATCTTCCCAGTTGAAAAGGCTTGTGTAGGATTATCCTGTATTTTAAATCTGATGAAAATGTCACCTCTATACTTTACTATCCCATCTGTAGATTCATCTGTATAAGCATGTACTCTATACTTTACTGTCCCATCTGCAGATTCATCTGTATAAGCAGTACACATTCCCTTGTAGTTTATTTGTATTTAGTCATCTTCAAGTATCAATAATTTTAATTTGCAATTAACATTGTATATTATAATACATGTATCTAGGCGAGAGGAATCAGTTGATGCAGCCATCACTCTTTTGTTACGAACTGTGATGGCCAAGTCTGGTAAAGAATTGTCAGTCAATCCAAGTCCACTAACTAACCAGAAGATACTTCAAAGATCAAGAAGCATATAGCTTTGTTTTGTGACAGGATAGGCAAGGGAACTAGACTTGTTGATGGCCTCAAAGGTACAACAAAAATTCTCTGATACTGACCAGTGTTCAGCATATGTACATATCATGTATTGTTGCACATGGTCGCTGTCTGTACAGATTGTAGTTTGTTGTTACATCATGTGTACAGATTGTAAGGTTTGTTGTTTCACTATGTGTACAGATTGTAAAGTTTGTATTACACTAGTGTACAGATTGTAGGTTGCTGTTACACTATGTGTACAGATTGTAAGGTTTGCTGTTACACTATGTGTACAGATTGTAAGGTTTACTGTTACACTATGTGTACAGATAGTAAAGTTTGTTGTTACACTATGTGTACAGATTGTAAAGTTTGTTGTTACACTATTGTACAGATTGTAAGTTTGTTACACTATGTATACAGATAGTAAAGTTTTGTTACACTATGTACAGATTATCAAAGTTGGACTGCAGATAAGCTATGAAAAACAAATATAATGAAGACACCTATGGCAAGTAATGCAGATATCACACTGAATCTAAAATGATAAAAATAACAGAGCAGTTCACGTATTTAGGTAGCAATTTTGATTGCACAGGAAATATTTTAAAAGAAATTATGATACGAATTGGCAAAGCAACATCAGCTTTTAAAGTCTAAATAAAATATGGAACTGCAAGTTATATAGTATTAAAACTAAATTACGAATTTTCAATTCAAATGTTCTATCAATCCTAACATATGCTAGCAAGAGTTGGAAAATAACTAAAGATATAGAAAGTAAGTTGAATGCATTTGAAAATAGATGTTTTAAAATAATGAATATAAATGGAACGTAACAGAAGTGATGAAATCAGAGAAATGTCTGATCAACCACTAGTGACAACTGTTATAAGAAAGAGAAGATGAGATAACACTGAGAATAAATGATCAACTGAATATCAAGTGGGATACAGAGGTTTCAAAAAAGAGAGGACGACTAGGAGACCTGAAACGAATCTTTGCTGAGAGAGGCAAGAAATATCGGGTCTTAGTTCCATGGAGGAGATTGAGCGAAGTTGCCCAGGATAGAGGGATGGAGAAATTACTTGAGGCCCTACGTGAAGTGATACGTACGGAGGAATTATTATTATACAGGGTGTTCAACTTAAAAGCAGCCTCCAGTGAAAAATGAAATTTGCCAGTGCGCATTGCATCCGTCTATTTACTATTTAAAACCGGTTCTGACTAGCTTGTCCTAAGTCATTTTCCCCCCCCCCCCACCAAAAAACCCCAAAATTTTACCC
>JADZMA010001841.1:0-14594 GCA_020796225.1 Arion vulgaris
TAAAAGAAATATAAATTTCATTACTAAATTTATGAACTAGACAAATCATTATCCACACGAGGAGTGTTAGTTTAGTATTTATTTATTTTGTTTACTGACAACATTGCAATTCGTTATTAAAAGTTAACTATTTGGTTTAATTTGGTGATGTATTTTACTAACACTATGTAGCAAGTTTTTACTTGGGTTGTACATTTTGTATATTAATTTTCCCACAAAATCAAACAAAGTAGTAATATTAATATTATTGTAATCTTTTGATAATGGGCCAACATTTTCTTAACGAGTGTCACTTCCTTCACATTGCTTTATTTATTTCGTTCATTATCTCTCTCTTTCTCTCAGCCTACTCTCTCTCCATCTCTCTATGTTACATATACTTTCCTAACAATTAAACAATTAGGCAACTAATTATTTTTTTGGTAAGGTCGCTGTTCAAAAAATATTACATTTTATATAGTATAGTTTAGTTTAGTCGTCGGATCACCATCACTGCACGTCGAACAAATTAGTCCATAAGTGCTCCGATCTCTCCCTCAGTATGTCCATCAGCGTGTGGCGACTAACGACACCAGTTCTTTGTTGGTTTACAATTCTTCTTTGTCTGCCAGCATAGCGTTCTTGTCGAGCTACACCACACTTAACTTTGAGTTCTTGCAGTCTGGTTAGTGTTGTGGATTCACCGCTATTACGTGAATCATGTACGCCCTCTCTCCTTTAAGGAATTTATAATATCAGCCTGGTCCATTGCTCGTCCGCTTTGGACAGCAGCCATACCTGCACGCCTATCCGCACGTTCATTCCCCTTACACTGCATGTCCTGGCACAAAAATAAAACTGATCTTTGTCAGCCTAGACCTCCCCAGCGATTCTATCCAATGTCTTCTAGCCCATCCTGTTTCAATCTTCCTGAGCATACTCATTGAGTCACTGAGAAAACATGCATGGATAAAGTCTGTGATTCTAGCCAAATCATCGCTTTGGTAACCGCCATGATTTCCATAGTGAGACTGCTCGTAGTCACGGCAAAACCACCACTGTCTTTCTTCACAACATCACCTCCGACCTGAGCAGTGAAAGCCCATGAGCTCCGCACATGTCGAATCACCGAACCATCCGTATAAATGATTACATCATGCTCAGATGCGTTCTCAGAAATTAATGCCTGAACCTCTGCCTCCACGATAAGTGGGTTGTGTTGCCTGCATTCTTTATCAAGTTCGATGCATACAGAAAAGGATTACATTATATATATATATATATATATATATATATATATATATATATATATATGAGAGAGAGAGAGAGAGTTAGCGCATATGTTTGAGTTGTATGTTACCAATACTTCATGCTGTTCTATCTATCTATATATATCTATATCCTCTTCGTGTCCCGATTGACACATAAGGCTTCCACAGGAGACTTCCACTGTTGCCGTTCTGCTGCCTTTCTACCAACCGTCTCCACGCCAGTCACACACCTTTAACTCGCTCTCTACCGTTCTGTCTTCTGTCTAAACAATATGAATAGAACAAACAAAATTGCATATTCTTTCCTGTTGTTGTTTGTTCTTATTTTGAATTTTCTTCTTCAGCGATCTCTGGTATTGCGCTTAGTCGACTGGGTGGCCACATGTTGCTTCTCAGCTCACACAGTCTTGCAGGACATGCTCTGGTGTCTGTTCTGCCTGCTGGGACTGGGAGATAGATGTTTAACTTATTCCCTAGTCTATAAAGTGTTTGTTGAGTCAGCAGTGTCCGGTACGTAGGCGAAATATAATGACCTGGTCTGTTCTGCTTAGATCTTTGAGAAGTCTTTTCCTAATCATATCCAGTGTTTACCTTTCAGTCTATAGCAGATTTTCTCTGTATGAGGGTTTTGATCTCCTAACAAGACAGGGGTTCATAAATTTGATTTTTGACACTGTCTTCCTTAGCCAAGACAATGGCACTTGCCACTCTCATTGCATGCAATGCCACAGTGAGATGGAATATACTGCAAGTGAATTTCTGCCTTTTCTGAAAGCTGAACAAATTTTATGATTAGATTCTGTACTGTACTGACAGCGGCTTACTTTGGATGAAAGTTTTTCTTTCTTCAGATTTACACGAAACTTACCACGACACATAATAAATAAATGCGAAAAATATACTTACTGTTCATGTTTAATGATGGGATTGATGAAACAAATGTCTCCAGTAATAAATATTGCCAATATTAAAGTTGATGAAAGCAACGATTCAAGTATTCTTATACAGAGATGTTCTGCTCAAATATGATCTTGATTCGTCTCGTTCTAGTCGTGTTGTTGTAGGATTAGATGTAGTAGAATGTAGTTTATATACCAACATGATCAAAAGAACCGCAAGTCAAATATTATATTTAAACTCATTCTATCATTCCTCTCGGAGATTCCCTCTAGTTTAATTTCTGTTTCGTATATTTCTCAGTTGAAGTCGAAAATTGCCAGTTCCAGTGTCGGTATGCTAAAAATGGAATTAGGGGATCCTGGCGCTCTGATATTTAATGAAAGAGTTCAGACATTCGTTTTAGCATGATTTTAAAAACAAGTTATTCCGTTGTATTTTATAGTTTATTTGTATTCTTGATCGTGTTATGTTGCCCCATAAAGTCGATCATGTCTGTTGACAATATCATGTTCCTCGTTTTGTGTTTAAATTTGTTGACTTATTTTTGTAATGCAGTGGTATTATGCAGCTCAGTATCCTCTCTCCTTCTCTCTCTCTTGCTCTCTCTGACGCCCTCAATAACTACACCCTCAATGACCACACCCTCAATGACCACACCCTGACCACATCCCTAATGACCACACCCCTCAATGACCACACCCCTCAATGACCACACCCCTCAATGACCACACCCCTCAAACGATGAAAGAAAAACGGTAGACTAAAATCAAAAGAAGAAATTGTAACACATATATGGGACAACTTTCTGATATAACAGAAAATGGATGGGTCAACCTTATGATAGAACAGAAAATGGATGGGTCAACTTTCTGATAGAACAGAAAATTAAGGACGATGACTATTTCTAATTTAAGTAACGGCATATCTACATACTTCTATAGAAGAAGTAAATGGCTGTCGAGAAGAAAAGTAACGACACGAGGGCGGAAGGAGGACACATTTTTCAGTAATAAATCTCATGCTATATATATATATATATGAGTGGGCTCATGGTTATTTTTCCGTAGGGCCAGACAAATATCGTGAAAAAATTTTTTTGGACTTTACTATTTTGTCTATTCCGGAGTTTCCCTTCCTCCCCCTCCCTTCCCTTTCTGTAAAAGTTTGTGATCAGATTGTGACGAAAGTAAAAATAATGGACTCAGCTTGAATATTGTGAACACAGAAGTTATGATCATATAAAAAAGCAGACTTTGACAAAATGCACCATCACAGTAAATGGACTGGAAAGTGCTGCAATTTAGATATCTCGGCCCTCTGGTAACATCAGATGGCAGATGCCGACCCAGAAATAAAAGAAAGAATAAAGCAAAACTCGTTCCGAAATGAGAAGCATTATCTCAACAAGTCTTGTCAATTCCGATCAGAATGCGAGTTATTCGGGAGCATAAAACCAATACTGGCATACGGATGCGGGGTTGGACTGAAACACAGATCGAAAAATCTCTTGGGCCACAGAAATGTGTAAATAAAATTTTCTCACTTCTGGCTGAGTTGAAAAATCAAATTTCTCACTTCCACCTGGAGTTGGAATCAAATTTCTCACTTCCACCTGGGTTGGAATCAAATTTTCCCCACTTAAACCTCTAGTTGGTAAAACAAAGCTTTCACTTCTGGGTAGGAAAACTAAATTTCTCACTTCACGGAAGCCAGTAACTGCAGTTAACACTTTCACCTGGGTCGGTGATCAAATGTCTCACTTCAACCCCTAGTTGGTAAACAAATCTCCCTTCTGGGTAGGTAAACTAAATTTCTCACTTCACTGGAGCTAAAACCAGTTAACCTTTCACCTGGAGTCAGTAGATCAAATGTCTCCCTTCAACCTCTAGTTGGTAAAACAAATGTCTCACTCTGGGTAGGTAAACTAAATTTCTCCTTTTAGGGAAACAGTAAACTGCAGTTCACACTTCAACCTGGGTTGGTAAATTAACGTATCTCCTTCTTCTTCTTCAAACACTCCATATCAACCACTTGTTAGCCACTTTTTTGTAATTTGTATGTGATCTGAGCCTAAGTGATTGTACGTTTGCGAGTTATGTCCTACAAGGTAGTCAGCACTCCGATTATTGCGACGCTTTTATTTACTATAGTAGCTTCCTAAGCTCCCCAGTCAATCTTGCTTCTTCTTCTTCGAACGTTCCATATCGACCACTTTTTAACCACTCTTTGTGATTTGAATGTGATCTGAGCCTAAGAGTGATTGTACGTTGTGCCAGTTATGCGCCTACAGGTAGGCCAGCACATCAGATCTCTGCGAAGCTCTTTATTTACTAGGATAGCTTCTACAGACCCCTAACTCAATCGACTCTTGACATGTTTTTGGGGTCCCCAGTGAAACTTATTGTTTCCTCCCGAGTCCCGGCAGAACGGGCAAAGATCTCCTGAATTCGGCACCACTATTTCTGCTTTTTCTGCGTTCTCACTAGATGGGATTTCGGTTCTTAATAAAGGCAGCCGTCTGCTAATTATCAACTACGCAATATAGTTTATCTTGGACACTAGTGAAGTGGGCCACCCCTTCTTCTCAAGCCTGCATACTGGGGGATTCTGAGGATATAATTCCTATGATTTCTGCTTCCCTTTTGGGCACCTCTTCTCCTGCATGGTAGGTCCTGACATTCTTACCGTCGCTAACTCCGAGGCAGATTGGCGATCGTAAATTCGTTATCCATTCCTCATTAAATTTTTTATTTACTTAGTAGCTCCTACCTCCTCAGTCGCATCTTTCTTCTTTTTTCGAACGTTCCATATCGACCACTTTTTAACCACTCTTTGTGATTTGTATGCGATCTGAGCCAAAGGTGATTGTTCGTTCTGCAAGTTATGCTTTCACATTGGGCAGCTAATCCGATTTCTGCGCTGCTTTTTTTTCAGCGTAGACCCCATAAAACCGTACTCGGCCTCTTCGACATCCCTTAGATCGCAGAAACTATCTTTGTTCCTTAAGGTCCGGCCCACCTATTTTGTTCGTCATATACATACTTCATTATTTTTCATTAACATCTATTTGTTGTTCATCTATCTATAAAACTTTTTATGTTGTTCGTCATCTATACATACGCATTATGTTGTTCATTATCTATACATTCTTCATTATTTTTGTTTATCTATCTTACTTTACTTCATTATGTTGTTCATTATCTATACATACTTCATTATGTTGTTCATTATCTATACATACTTCATTATTTGTTCCTCTTAATACTCATTATGTTCATCTATACATACTTCATTATATTTGTTCATCTATACATACTTCATTATATTGTTCATCTATACATACTTCATTATGTTGTTCATCTATACATACTTCATTATGTTTGTTCCTCTTCTATCTATTTGTATTATTGTGTTATCTATATACATACTTCATTATGTTTTATCTCTTTCTATACATACTTCAATTAGTTATCATCTTCTTCTTTATTTTTCATTCTATACATACTTCATTATATTGTCATCTAAAATAATTATGGTTCATCTAAAATATTCATTATGTTGTTCATCTATACATACTTCATTATTTGTTTATTATCTATACATACTTCATTATATCATCATTCATCTACAATTCATTATGTTGTTATCTATCTATTATTCATTATGTTCATTATTATACATACTTCATTTTTGTTCATCTATCTAAACATACTTCTTATGTTGTTCATCTATACATACTTCATTATATTGTTCATCATCATACATACTTCATTATTTTTCATCTACCACATTCTTCATTTATGTTGTTCATCTACCTATACATACTTCATTATATTGATATCTACCTATAATACTTCATTAATTTGTACAAATTATACATACTATTTATATTGTTCATCTATCTATATACATAGCATTATGTTGTTCATCTAAAATGCTTCGATATGACATACTTTCATGTAATACTTCACTTTGTTCATCTATACATACTTCATTATGTTTTCATCTATCTATACATATTAAATCGTTGTTCATCTATCTATACTATTCATTTTTTTTTCTTCTTATTCTTCATTATAGTTATTCATATATACATACTTCATTATATTGTTTATCTACAAATATTCATTATGGTTTATCTATCTATACATACTTCATTATGTTTGTTCATCTATCTATACATACTTCATTATGCTTCATTATAAGCATACTTCATTATGTTCATCTATACATATCTTCATTATGTTTATTCATCTTTCTATACATACTCATTATGTTGTTCAATCTATCTATCATACTTTCATTATATTTGTTCATCTATCTATACATACTTCATTATGTTGTTATATATCTCTACACTTCATTTATATTTGTTCATCTATTTATACATACTTCATTATGTTGTTCATCTATACATACTTCATTACGTTGTTCATCTATACATACTTCATTATGTTGTTTATCTATCTATACATACTTCATTATGTTGTTACTATCTATCATACTTCATTACTGTTCATCTATACATACTTCAATATTTGTTCATCTATCTATACATATTTCATTATTTTTCATCTATACATACTTCATTATGTTGTTCATCTATCTATACATCTTCATTATATTGTTCATCTATCTATACATGCTTCATTATGTTGTTCATCTATCTATGTATTTATTATGTTGTAATCTATATACACATTCATTATGTTTTCATCTATACATACTTCATTATGTTGTTCATCTATCTATACATACTTCTTAGTTGTTCATCTATCTATACATACTTCATATTTGTTCATCTATCTAACATACTTCATTATGTTGTTTATCTCCTACATATTCATTAGTTGTTTATCTATCATACTTCGATTATATTGTCTCTATCTATACATACTTAATTTAATACGTGTTCATCTATCTATACATACTTATTGTTGTTCATCTATCTATACATCTTCATTATATTTGTTCATCATACACTTCATTATGTGTTCATCTATACATCTTCATCTTATCATTATCAATCTATCTATATACTTCATCATGTTGTTCATCTTCTATACATACTCATTATGCATATATCTGTATACATATTCATTATGTTGTTTATCTATCTAAACTACTTCATTATTTTGTTTATCTATCTCTATATACTTCATTATTTGTTCATCTATCTATACATACTTCATTATGTTGTTTATCTATCTATACATACTTCATTATGTTGTTCATTTATCTATACATACTTCATTAATTTGTTTATCATCTATAATACTTTCATTAATGTTGTTCATCTATCATAATCTTCATTATGTTGTTTATCTATCTATACATACTTCATTATGATTGTTTATCTGTCTATACATACTTCGTAATAGTTGTTCATCTATCTATACATACTTCATTATGTTGTTCATCTATACATACTTCATTATGTTGTTTTCATCTATACATACTTCATTATGTTGTTCATCTATCTATACATACTTCATTATGTTGTTCATCTATACATACTTCATTATGTTGTTCATCTATACATACTTCATTATGTTGTTCATCTATCTATACATATTTCATTATGTTGTTCATCTATACATACTTCATTATGTTGTTTATCTATCTATATATACTTCATTATGTTGTTCATCTATCTATACATACTTCATTATATGTTGTTTATCTATCTATACATACTTCATTATGTTGTTCATCTATCTATACATACTTCATTATGTTGTTCATTCTTCCATACTTATTATGTTTTTATCTATCTATACTATTTCATTATGTTTTTCATCTATACATACTTCATTATATGTTGTTCATCTATACATACTTCATTATGTTGTTCATCTATTTATACATACTTCATTATGTTGTTCATCTATCATATACTTCATTATGTTGTTTATCTATCTATCATACTTCATTATGTTTTTCATCTATATATAATCTTCATTATGTTGTTCATCTATCTATACATACTTCATTATGTTGTTTATCTATCTATACATTCTTCATTATGTTGTTCATCTATCTATACTTACTTCATTATGTTGTTCATCTATCTATACATACTTCATTATATTGTTCATCTATCTATATAATTATTATGTTGTTCATCTAACATACTTCATTTATGTTGTCTCATCTATACATACTTCATCATGTTGTTCATCTATACATACTTCATTATATTGTTCACATCATACATACTTCATTAGTTGTTCATCTATCTATATACTTCATTATGTTGTTTATCTATCTATATATTATTATTTATCATATATATCATACTTCATTATGTTTGTTTATCTATCTATACATACTTCATTATTGTTATCATCTATACATACTTCATTATGTTGTTCATCTATACATACTTCATTATGTTGTTCATCTAACAACTTCATTATGTTGTTCATCTATACATACTTCATTATGTTGTTCATCTTTCTATAATACTTCATTATGTTGTTCATCTATAAATACTTCATTATGTTGTTCATCTATCTATACATACTTCATATATTTGTTCATATATCTTTAATCTTTCATTATATTGTTTCATCTATTTATACATACTTCATTATGTTTTTCATCTATATATACTTCATTGTTGTTCATCTATCTATACTTACTTCATTATGTTGTTTATCTATCTATACATACTTCATTATGTTGTTCATCTATCTATACATACTTCATTACGTTGTTCATCTATACATACTTCATTATGTTGTTCATCTATCATACATATTTCATTATGTTGTTCATCTATACATACTTCATTATGTTGTTCATCTATCTATACATACTTCATTATATTGTTCATCTATCTATACATACTTCATTATGTTGTTCATTCTATACATCTTCATTATGTTTGTTCATCTATCTATACATATTTCATTATGTTTGTTCATCTATACATACTTCATTATGTTGTTCATCTATCTATACATACTTCATTATGTTGTTCATCTATCTATACATACTTCATTATGTTGTTCATCTATCTAAACATACTTCATTATGTTGTTTATCTCTTATACTACTTCATTACGTTTTCATCTAACATACTTCATTATATTGTTCATCTATCCATATACTAAATTATGCTGTTCATCTATCTATACATACTTCATTATGTTGTTCATCTATCTATACATTCTTCATTATGTTGTTCATCTATACATACTTCATTATATTGTTCATCTATAACATACTTCATCTATGTTGTTCTCTATCTATACATACTTCTTTCATGTTATTCATCTATCTATACATACTTCATTATGTTGTTCATCTATCTATACATACTTCATTATTTTTTTATCTATCTATACATACTTCAATTTTTTTGCTTTATCTATCTATATATACTTCATTATGTTGTTCATCTATCTACATACTCTTCATTATGTTGTTTATCTATCTATACATACTTCATTATGTTGTTAATCTATCTATACATACTTCATTATGTTGTTTATCTATCTATATATACTTCATTATGTTGTTATCTATCTATTACATACTTCATTATTTGTTTATCTATCTATAATACTTCATTATGTTGTTCATCTATCTATACATACTTCAATGTGTTTATCTATCTATACATACTTCATTATTTGTTCATCTATTATCATACTTTATTATGTTGTTCATCTATACATACTTCGTTATGTTGTTCATCTATCTATACATACTTCATTATGTTGTTCATCTATACATACTTCATTATGTTGTTCATCTATCTAATACTTCGTATATGTTGTTCATCTATCTATACATATTTTATTATGTTGTTCATCTATACATACTTCATTATTTTTGTTTATCTATCTATATTACTTCATTATGTTGTTCATCTATCTATACATACTTCATTATATTGTATCTATACTATCTATATTTCATCTTTCATTATGTTGTTCATCTATCTATCATACTTCATTATGTTGTTCATCTTTTATCATACTTCATTATGTTGTTTATCTATCTATATATACTTCATTATGTTGTTCATTTTTATACATACTTTATTATGTTGTTTCATCTATACATACTTCATTATGTTGTTCATCTATTTATACATACTTCATTATTTTGTTCATCTATCTATACATACTTCATTATATTTGTTTATCTATCTATACATACCTTTTTCATTATCGTTTTTCATCTATATATACATTCTTCATTATATTGTTTATCTATCTATACATACTTCATTACGTTGTTCATCTATCTATACATTCTTAATTATGTTGTTTATCTATCTATACATACTTCATTATGTTGTTCATCTATACATACTTAATTATGTTGTTCATCTATACATACTTCATTATGTTGTTCATCTTTCTATACATACTTCATTATGTTGTTCATCTATCTATACATACTTCATTATGTTGTTCATCTATCTATACATACTTATTATATTTGTTCATATATCTTTACATTCTTCATTATATTGTTCATCTATTTATACATTCTTCATTTTTTGTTCATCTATTCATAATACTTCATTATGTTGTTCATCTATACATACTTCATTACTTTGTTCATCTATCTATACATTCTTCATTATGTTGTTTATCTATCTATACATACTTCATTACGTTGTTCATCTATCATACTTCATTATGTTGTTTATCTCTATACATACTTCATTACATTGTTCATCTATCTATACATACTTCATTATATTGTTCATCTATCAATACATACTTCATTATGTTGTTCATCTATACATACTTCATTATATTGTTCATCTATCTATACATATTTCATTATGTTGTTCATCTATACATACTTCATTATGTTGTTCATCTATCTATACATACTTCATTATATTGTTCATCTATCATATACTTCATTATGTTGTTCATCTATCTAAACATACTTCATTATGTTGTTTATCTCTCTATACATACTTCATTACGTTGTTCATCTATACATACTTCATTATATTGTTCATCTATCTATACATAATAAATTATGCTGTTCATCTATCTATACATACTTCATTATGTTGTTTATCTATCTATACATACTTCATTATGTTGTTCATTTATACATACTTCATTATGTTGTTTGTCTATCTATACATACTTCATTATGTTGTTCATCTATCTATACATACTTCATTATTTTGTTTATCTATCTATATATACTTCATTATGTTGTTCATCTATCTATATATACTTCATTATGTTGTTTATCTATCTATACATACTTCATTATGTTGTTCATCTATCTATACATACTTCGTAATGTTGTTCATCTATCTATACATACTTCATTATTTTGTTCATCTATACATACTTCATTATTTTGTTCATCTATACATACTTCGTTATTTTTGTTCATCTATCTATACATACTTCATTATGTTGTTCATCTATACATACTTCATTATGTTGTTCATCTATTCGTACTTCGTTATGTTGTTCATCTATCTATACATACTTCATTATGTTGTTTATTATCTATATATACTTTATTATTTGTTCATCTATCTATACTTATTATGTTGTTTATCTATCTATACATACTTCATTATATTGTTCATCTATACATACTTCATTATGTTGTTCATCTATCTATACAACTAATTATTTGTTCATCTATCATCATACTTCATTATGTTGTTCATCTATCTATACATACTTCATTATGTTGTTTATCTATCTATACATACTTCTTTATGTTGTTCATCTATACATACTTCATTATGTTATTTCGTCTATCTATCTATCTTCATTATTTGTTCGTCCATCTATACATACTTCATTATGTTGTTCATCTATCTATACATACTCATTATGTTGTTCATCTATCTATACATACTTCATTATGTTGTTTATCTATCTATACATACTTCATTATGTTGTTCATCTATACATACTTCATATGTTGTTCATCTATCTATACATACTTCATTATGTTGTTTATCTATCTATACATACTTCATTATATTGTTCATCTATACATACTTCATTATGTTATTCATCTATCATACATTCTTAATTATATTGTCATCTATCTATAATATTCATTAAAATGTTCATCTATCATACATACTTCATTATGTTGTTTATCTATCTATACATACTTCTTATGTTGTTCATCTATCATACTTCATTAGTGTTCGTCTATCTATCATACTTCATTATTTGTTCGTCCATCTATATATTCATTATGTTGTTCATCTATCTATACATACTTCATTATGTTGTTCATCTATCTATACATACTTCATTATGTTTGTTTATCTATCTATCATACTTCATTATATTGTTCATCTATACTACTTATTATTTGTTCATCTATTTATACATCCATTATATTGTTATCTATCTATATATACTTCATTATGTTGTTTATCTATCTATACATACTTCATTACGTTGTTCATCTATCTAACATTTTTTCCCCAGGAACTGCGAACAAATAATATATCATGCTAAACGTGAGGCTCTCTTGAATGACATCATCAATGATACAGATGTGGTTATTTACACCGATGGTTCAGTCATTCGCCAACAACGCTGTGCTGGGCTTTTTCCACGCTCGGAGGAAAATAATAAGAGAGGCCATTGGGCTACGCAACTTAAAACAATAGCTTGACAATGGAGGTTCGGGCTTTATAGAGGCGGCGAACTGGTTGGCATCTCAAATTACTCTCGTGTTTATACCAGTGACTCCGTGAACATGATTCGTAAAGTCGAATCAGGAATGGTGAGACGCAACTGGGTGGAGGGTTTTGGTACAGACAATGATCAGAGACATCACCTTTATTTTTATACCTGGGCACGCAGGAGTTAGGGGTAATGAACGAGCTGATAGATTGGCTGGCTTAGCTACAATATCAGAGGAGATGCAATGGATCAATTGACATTCTTCACGCATTGAGAGAGTCTTTCCGAACAGAGGGGTTTCAGGGCTGTGAATCCACTCGCTGACCAGATTGAAAGAGATGGGTGTCAATATTGGTGCAGCCCGAAAGAACGACATACTAAATATGCAAAGTGATAGATTAATCAACATCGAACTGGCGTGTTGGGACCCTGCTGGATTTGCTGAGGCGGAGATCGGAGCACCTATGGACATGTCAGGAGTGCTATGATTATAGTCCTCATATAACTTATAACTGATAACTGATTAAAGGCTTCAGTATATATATTTTAATAAGGAGATATTATATAAATAACAGGATTGTTATATTATTCTGATATAATATTTATATTTTAGTGTTATATATTCAACTGTAAAAGCTAATCAGTGTCAAGTTAAAAGTAATAATTACGAAAAATAATTTCTAAAATAATAAGTACACGTTAATTCTTTTTGGTTTGGTAGGACGGTTTTTACTTGCCCCTAATGACTAGAGGCGTATACTAATTAGGGGTAAAAGATTATGAATTACAAATCTCAGACTGTGTATGATATTTTAGCGTTATATATCAACTTTCAAAGCTAATTGGTAGCTCGTTGAAGTAATAATTATAAAAATAATGTCTAAAATAATAAGTACAGGTTACTCAATATTTTTGGTGGAGCCGGGCCCCACTGGCCCTAATGATAAACGCCCTGTATATATATATATATATATATTATAATCCCATATACTAATTATATATATACTACTATTTTTAATTGTGCTTAAACATTAAAGGTTAATACAAAGGGGAAAAGAAGTGCTTTATGTGATTATCCACTTTAGTGGATATAAACAGTTAGATGATATAAACAGTTAGAGGACATAAACAGTTAGAGGATATAAACAGTTAGAGGATATAAACAGTTAGAGGATATAAACAGTTAGAGGACATAAACAGTTAGAGGACATAAACAGTTGAGGACATATAAACAGTTAGAAGACATAACAGTTAGAGGACATAAATAGTTAGAGGATATAACAGTTAGAGGATATAAACAGTTAGAGGATATAAACAGTTAGACGATATAAACAGTTGAAGGGTATAAACAGTTAGAGGGGCATAAATGGTTAGACGATATAAACGGTTAGAGGACACGAAGAAGTCATTGTTACAACGACAGTGATACGCTACTGAGTCATTGCTTCATTCTAACTATAACCTCAGTTATAGCAACAACTCACTAAACACATCCCGTTTTGATACCCAAAACGTTTATTTGTAAATTTCAATAACAACAATTATTCCTGCATGCCATCTTATTCATTATGATGGTACACAATTCTAGGAAAAAACATTCTTCAAAATTTTGAATAAATTGATCTGTACAAAGTCAAATATAAAAAATTGCAAATGAGAACAGAGAACAAAATATAGATATAAAAACATAGAAATATTGTTCATGTAGAATTTGTTCTGACTAATTTAGTAAATTAAAAATCAACAACCGTGTCTGAACAGTAAAATTAGTTTAATTGTTCACATT
>JADZMA010001842.1:0-14587 GCA_020796225.1 Arion vulgaris
GAAGAAGCATTTAAAAAAGCGCTTCGTATGATGGATGAAGCAGTAAAAGGGTTTGACCCAGGTTCTCTAAAGTTTGTAAAAAGGTGAGCTAGCATTATTTGTATTTTTCTAAAATGAAATAGATTTTTGATATTCTTCCCCATAAGATGGACAGAAAAACATGTAGCAGATGCAGCACTAGTACCCAGGGATCTAAAGCAGGCATGAACAGGGTCTGAATTGTTGTTTTCCTTTTGTCCACTGTCCTTTATGCAGTTTTGTACAGACTTCATGTTTCAGGGCTTGCATTCAACACTCAGTCTTCGGACAGATTTTCGAGCCCAGCATCGCTGCTAGTGAAGTTAACACACCCTGTAGTGATCATTTTCCCATGGTTTGGAAATTCCAGTTTGGGCCAAAAATCAACTTCTCAGTGTGTACAAGAGTCGGGAGACACTGATCCTTTATTTAGAGGATTTAAATTACATGTACCTCTGAAGTCTGAGTAATGCTTGCCGGAATGATGATGTACACTGGTGATAAGGAAAGCAAGCCATAAAAAAAAAAAATTACTTATTGTAAATTTAAAGTGGAGTTGCGATAGGGCATTAGATAACACTCTGCGCTAGTGGTCGCATCTGTGCAAATTCCATTCAATGTTTTAAACCCATTCAAGTCCCTTAACACTCAGGTCTAATAGCAGCACATTTTTATACAGATGGCTACATTAGAGCTGTTATTAATTCAGTCCCTCTAGATTATGTTTCTTTTTATATTTCTTTAAGCTGATAAAAGAAATATATATTTCATATTGTTTACACATATTTTTGTCTTGTTTCAGAGTTGCAACCCCCTACAGAAAGAGAATCTTTTGCTGGCGCTCTCAAGAAAAGTTACCAATAGATCGTTTGTATGAACTGACCCGCATTGACTGTTGGTTTTTGGAGAAATTCAAAAACATCATTAACAAGTACTCAGATTTGGAAGTCTATAAGGGCAAGGTAAGTTGAATACAAATAAGATTCAGACAACAGAAATCTTCGACTATTCTCAACAAAGATGGTATGACAGAGTCAAACACAGACCGGATAAAAACCCAAAGGGGGAAGAAAAAACCATGATACCCAGTTTAAAGAAGAAAAGGGCATGTGTCGCTAGAAAGCACTGAGTGGAATCGAAGGGAAAGGGAACTCCTAGACAGATCTGAAACGGAGTCTTCTTGGAACTGAGGTGCGGGACTATCGGGGAGGCCATAAGAAAAAGAGTTTAAGAAAAAGTGAACAACTGTTGAGGCCTGTGCTCATGAGGGAGAAATAAGAGAAAGGCTTTCAACCTTTTACACATTTGGTTGTATTTTCCTCTCAAATTTATTTTTGGTGAGTTGCTTCAAAGATATTTTATGCTTCTAAAATACTTTGCACTTCTATCCTGTTTTTTGTATTTGTTTTATTTATTTCAGTTTTATATTTTTTTTTTTTTTTGAATCAATGTTTTCATAGATCCTTAATTTCTTAAATTTTACCCGGGTCTATCAAGTTTGTGATTTTCCAATCCCTTTTTTCCCCGTGGGTTTAAAAGGATTAAGCCTTTTTTAAAATTTTTCCCTTTTTTCTAATTTCTTTTGCCCCCCCCTTCTCAGTCAGTTTTTTCTGTGTGTATTTTCTTATATGGCCCAAAATTTCTTGCGAATTTTTTCTCTAAAACTGGTTCAGTGCCCAGTTTCTAAACTTGTTTATTGTTTTTTTTCTGTCCATGACGTATGCAAAATTCCCCATTAAATATTCTGGTTTAAAAATTTCTTGTCCCTTTTGTTTTTTTTTACCGGGGGGGCATCAAGGGGCAAATTAGCCCGTTTGACTGGTGTCTTTAAATAACTTTAAAGGCCTGGGATTCTATTTTTTAAATTCATACACGTAAAATTTTCCAAATTAAGAACTTTACGCTGAATTTCGTTATATTTATTTGTTTCAATTCGTTTTACCTTGGTGGGAATAAATTTTTTAACTATTTCCTTTAATTCTTTCCTTTCCCTTTGTTCCCTAACCCTTTTTCATTTCTCTCCAATCTTGGATTGGTATTTTGTTGTTTATTATTTTTAATATTTAGGTTAAAAAACCCCAGTGGAAAATTTCTGGTAGAGAAATTACTTAGTGCATTTTTTTCTGTCAACTCTCCCTTTTTAGGCTGGGGGAAAATAGCTAAATATTTTTATGTGCTAAAGGACTAAAGGGAAAAATCCCAAATTTTGGGCCCACTGTGACATAATTTTTCTGACTTTAATATAAATGATAAAAGAACTTTTGCATTCCCTTTCTTGTTATATCTTTCTTCTTTGTTTTGTTCTTCACCAACTTTTTTCCCCTTTTATGTTTCTTTTTTAATTTAAGGTTTTCATATTTTTGATGCCCTTATATTTACGATAAAAATTTTCTTTGCATTAAATTGGCGTTTTTGGGTTTGGATTTTAGTTGGTTTGCATCAGGAAAAGTTTTTAAATAGTTGATTAAATTTTGTATTTTTTAAACCTTTTATGAAATCTAAAAAAATTTATTCTAAAATTTTGCCAAATATTTTTACTTCACAAAGGAAAAAAGGTTAAGGAATTCTTTTATTAAAACTTTTAAAGCTTCAATTTGCAAACATAAAAAATTTTAAATTTTGTTTGAAATATGAAAGGGCCCTTTAGTCCCTGAATTTATAATATTTTTATTTTCATATTTTTAAAGAAAAAAGTCAATAAATTACCTTAAGAGTGAGGGAAATTTGGTTTCCTAGAAGCCTTATAAAAAAACTAACACGATGTGTTTACTTTAACTTTAATATGGTTTATAATAATCAAAACATTGCAATTAAAAAGTTTTTTTATTGAAAAAAATATGTTTTTTCCCAATGATTTTGATAGACAAAATAATCAGGTAATTTTTATTCGGGGGCATCTTTCAAAAAACGGGAAAATCAAATTAGACAGGCTTTTTAAGTTTTTTAATCTGACCCCCCCTTGTTTCCCAGAATACTGGGAAAACCCAAAATCAGGACAGTAATCTGAGTTATTGGGAATTTTTTATCCAATTTGGGGATTTTTTAGCGTTCGGCAAAGGCGTTTCTACAAAAAGAAGTGGGAAAAGAGGTGGAGTCACTTAGACATCAAAAATATAAAAATTTTATAATTTTATTAGATTAAACCAATATTCGCTTAGAACTTTGTTAAATTTTCCATTTAAAATGTTGGATCAAATTAGGCCCAAGGGGTTTTGTCGATCTTTGTGGTTTTCAAAAACCAGGTTGGGTTTTAACCACATCATAAATTATAACTTCAGTGGGAACTAGCCATAAGGAAGATTGAGCTGGACTAACATTACCCCCTGGGTCGCCAGATAGACACTGTTCAGCAAGTAGCAAGCCCCAAATTGCTTACCAAACCCACAGTGCGATTGAACATGATGTACAGTTTCCCTGGCGATCATGTCATGGTTTAGATCGGGTGTTTAAGGATTGGAAGCAGTGTTGAGTTTGATTGGTGTGCTGTCACTGTATACGGACACTAAAGTACATTTTTTTTTACAATTATTTCATCCTTCCATTTTGAGTCAATTTTTAAGTATAGATTTACAATTACCGTAAAAGTAGAACTTGATGCATGAGGCAGAGCATTAGTTTGTGTATTTAACCAGTGAAATACGGGAACATACCATTAAACATTTTGTTTTGGTGACTGTGCACCTATAAGTTTGCTCAGAGTGATGTGTATACAGTTCAATAACCAATTTTGAGTTGATTTCCCCCATTCCCCTTTTATGAGCTTAATAGTTGTTAAAATAGTGTCATCAACTGCTTAATGGTTTTCTCCACAACGCATCATTGCCTAAGTTTTTTTAGTGATTTAATCTCATTGAATGTAACTTTCATTGTTCATTTGAGGATCATCTTCATGGACATGTCAAAATTGCTCTGATCTCCTCCAAGCATGTTCTCAGTGTTTTAGACTACCTTTCCGTTCTGTGTTGGTTGATGTATCTCGGGGGTTTTCTCTTGTGGTTTATCTTCGCACTTATTAGTATGTCACTTGCGACGAGATAAGAATACCCTTTATTTTCTCGTTAAAATCTTTAGAACGTATGTTTTTCTCGAGAGCGTTGATGTGCTTCTGTCCATAAAAGACCCATTCTCGATCGTAGCATTGCTAATCTCTCTCTCTAAATTGTTCTTGATTTAACTTTTGAACATGATACTGCATGTTGGATATGTTTGTTATATTATCACAATGGAGGTGTTGGTGGTTTTATTTAATATATTCATACCTTGATTTTGACAGGAAAGAAACTTTCCCCAATGTTGCATTTATCTTGTTCTGTTTAGAAGTTTTCATTTGTTTCCACTTTTGCGGCTCTCCGTGTTTTGGTCTTTACTCTCTAGTCAGTATATTACTTTTGCTTGTTTACATGTTTCTGCTATCCATCTATCCTTTTCATGGTTTTCCCTTCTTGCCTTATTCTATGTTTTGTTGTAAAAAACTATACAGTAGTTTGCTTTGCATTTTTTTAGTGGCCAAACCCCTCATTCTTTGTTTCTCATTGTAATTCAAGGAGTGTCTGTTCAACTTTCTTTCTTATGCTGATGTTAGTGACTCTTCGTAGGCATTGCATTTCATGTGATCGTGTGAATTGGCAGATGGAATGGCAGAACATGTTCTACAATACTGTTTGCTGTATGTTGGACTCTGTAGAGAATGTGATCCCACCCCACACCACTTCCTAGTGACATTTTATGGAGGGATTGAAACAGACAGCAGACTGTTGACCCAAAGAATCTAGAATCTCAGTCAAAGACTAGTAATCTGGTAGGAATGATGTTAGGGTGTTAGATGTGCCATGATATTCTTACAGATGGGGCGCCAAGACAATAATGGTGAACTATAACCTAGGGCAGATGACACTGACTATGACATGTGTGATCGACTTTATTTTGATGAATCTCGTTTGAAGTAAACATATTCTCTAGGAAACAACATATACTATATCAAGTGTAAGTAAAAGTTCTTGTGCCTTCAGGTTTAAGTTTAGTTGAATCATACACATTCTTTAGTACTTTGTAGACAAAAACAATACAAAAAATAGTCTTGGATAAAAAAGAGAATGCAAAGAAAGTCAGGCAGCTTTCGTACTTGGAACATTTTAAGTCTATAAAGTAAATCTGGCCAAAATTATATTTCTTCTTTAACTTGCTTTCGCTCTTCATAGATTAAGGAGTAGTATTGTGTGACACTTTGGGCTTTGGGTGCGCTTTTTGCGCAAAAGCCTGCTTTTATCAGTGTCCACCACCATAGTTATTAACTCCTCGACTCCAGAGGTAATTATAATATTTAACTTTAATGATTAAAGATGACAGAGATTAAAAGATAAGGAAGACACGGAACACGCTGCAAGATATAACTAATGATGAGGAAGACTTGACATGAGTTTGTTTGAGGGCCTGCTAAAACACCACAACACCACTTTATAACACCTCACCAGTTTACAATTTACCCTTTATAACACCAATCAAGTCCCTGCATTACCCTTTATAAGCACCACTTAGCAGATAAACCCACTTGAATGCTTCAGCTTGGCAGTGACTGCTAAGAGAACCCCAGGCTTCTTAGTAGCTTGAGATAAACCACATAAAAACAAGAGAATTGCATCTCCCCATGACACAGATATCACAAATAGAAGAAATATAACCAGCAAATATAACCAAAAGAAATAACTTGAAGAAATATAACCAGAGAAAGCGAAACACTGCTAATTTAAGTAATGACAAAATTGGTTATATTTATTTTTGAGTCATTGCTTTTGTGTAGTTTTTGTAAATTGTTTTGAATTAACAGAGTAAGTAAATAGTTTAGAAAGTGAACAGTTTGCATTAACCTGCATTTTCAAAAATTTTGAAATGTAATTTGTAGACTGTATGGATATCTACACAATGGAGAGCCCATCTGGTATCATTCTTCCATGAGAGCCAACTTCTAACAACATTGCCATGGATCTGCATAGACAACAGGTAACCATTTGTTATATCATATTCATTTTTCTGACTTGTATAGTAGAACATAGGCTGCACTTGGCCAGCCATAAAAAAGTAACCTGTTTTCATAATACAATGTATTTTTGGA
Organism: Arion vulgaris; assembly: GCA_020796225.1. Classification (NCBI taxonomy): domain Eukaryota; kingdom Metazoa; phylum Mollusca; class Gastropoda; order Stylommatophora; family Arionidae; genus Arion; species Arion vulgaris. Next base: position 6,128 of record JADZMA010001842.1, read on the forward strand.
GAATGCAAGATTATGTCCACATTTTCTTTGAGCAGCAGCACGCGATTGGTGATCACTCTTGCTGTTGAATTGATCCAAGGACTTTGCTCCTAGAAGCAGTGCCACCACTACATACTACTCCTCCTGCCATGTCGCCTGCTATTATAGAAATTAAATAAAAAAGTTTGAAGCTTTTTCCAGACATAGCGTTTAAGTGTCTGTCAGCCAAACTGGCGTTCTATGGCGATAATTAGGTTCCAAAGGAGTGAAGTGTGTTCAGGCGATCAGGGGTGATGGCTCCTTAAAGAAAAAATTAATAATAAATATTTTAAAATAAATTATTTTCGTGATTTTGCGATTGAACAATCATATAGAATTTGAATTCTGCATTTAAATTCATCTTATGTCAAGTGGGATTGAAGCCACAAGCCTCTTTTGTCAAGTTGATGGGCAAATGCTTGCGTGTTCTAATCTGTCCTACCACCTGCTATTACATAATGCGATATTGGACATGTATCCTATCTGTAGCTCGCGAATCCATGGCGAATTTCTTATTGGAATCTCAATCATAAATCAGTAGCTCATTGAACTCATGAATTGCAGTTATGATAAGTTTAACGTTCATCCATCATGTGTCACTTCAGCTGGCGTAGATGATCATGGATATCCCATGCTCGAAATAGAGGAAAGAACTGCAGTAAAACTTGGTAAATAAGTGAAACACGTACAAACAAAGTACTATAGTTTTACAAAAACAGAAACAGTGACGATAAACAGCGTTTAGACCAACAAGGCCTTTATCAAGCAAGCGAACAAACGGAGTAGCCATTGGAATGAAACACAAATGGACGACCAAATACAAGCGCTATCTGAGAAAAGCTGGAATAAAAACGAATAACGAAATAAATGTAACACAAAAACACAAAACTAGAAATAGAACGGAGAAAAGAAACAAGGAAACATCTAGTAAATATATAACTTGAATACATGCAACATATACCCATATAAGTACAAAGCATAGGAGAAGTGCTAAGGAGCATGCAAGGATGATCGTTGAAGCCGCGTGAAGTACCAGTACCATACAAAAATCAACGATTCTCCAGAAGCAAATAAACTACGATCATCAGGGAACTGTGATTAGGATGAGCAGCTGACACTGGACATGCTTGAAACAAGATGGTAGTGTCATTGTAGATGGGTGACTGCAGGGTCACAGAGCATTTGGCGTATATCTTTGTGTTAGGCGGAATCGGTCACTGAGTCTCTCGGTTTCCCAATATAGGCCTTGTTGCACAGCTTGCAGATAATGGCATAGATAATAATGCAGGACTGCAACATGTGAAACTGTCTTCAACAGACGTGGCTTTTGGAAAAGACACAGTGCTCCTCTCCTAGCTCAGCATAGAACTTCCAATTCTGACAGGGTGAAACTTGTCTTAACTTTCCACCCTCATAGTTCCCTTGTGAAGAAAATCTTATTCCGTCATCTCTCCATTCTTCAGTCTGATCTGGGAACCGTTCAATCTTCCAACACTATCCTTTGGTGGCGTACAGACGGGACAAGCCTTAAGGATATATTTGGTTCACAGTCGCCTCAGCCTAATATCCAGAGTCATTTTGGCACCATCAGTGTGCAGCCGTCGGCGCTGCAACACTTGTGCTTATGTCTACAGACCCTTGGGTGTCTTTTCCAACCACCGTTGTTGAAGACAGTTTACATCTACAGAGTCCTGTAATATCTATGCCATTATCTGCAAGCGGTGCAACAAGGCCTATATTGAAACGGCAGGAGAACTCCGTGACCGATTAGCCCAACACTTCATGATATCGCCAATGCTCTGTGGCCCCTGTAAGCTACCATTTCAATGATACTGGCCATTCAGGGCTTGCGATGTCCAGGTCACAGCCATCCGATCATGTTCCTCTGATGATCGTGGTCGGTGCTCTGGGGGCCTCCCGGTTGATTTCTTTGCTATGGTACCTTGCGACCACGCGGGCTCAACGTATTACATTCTTATGCTTCTTAGTACTTTCTCTTCCCTATGCTTTGTACTCTATATGGGTATATATTACATATATTCTCAAGTCTCTCCTTACTAGAATATTTCAGTGGCTACTTTCCGTTCTTCTAATTTTATATTTTATGTTATTATTCGTTATTAGATTTTATTCAGCACCATAGATCGTTTATGTTAGTCGTCCATTTTGTGTTTCATTTAATTTATCATCTGTTTGTTCGTTTGTGATAAAGGGCGTTTGGTGCGAAGCGTTTGCTGTTTATCGTCACTGTTTCTGTTTTTGTAAAACTATAGTACTTTGTTTGTACGTGTTTCACTATGGATATCCATAAATGTCTTCTGAGTACTCTCTCTCGATCGTTCTTTTTTAACCATTTTTATCATTCTTATTGTGATATAAAAGCAGCCTTTGCCAAGAACATTATTTTATGTCAAATGCGTCAGTACCATTTGGACTCTGATGATTTGGCAGCCTGCCACTTCGCGTGTCTGTGATATCAACCAGCGTTTATGGTTGCGGCTCTCGGGTTAGCCTTTGGCTGTCCCCAGCGACCTGCAAGGCAGCAAGTTTATATTTTCTTTCAGGGTAGCAACCCTTAGATGACCTACCCTCCCGGGTTGTTGAGCACCCAGGTTACCATTCTTTATTTGGACTACTTGGTTGCCTGCCGTCTAGTTTTGTGTGCAGTTTCTCCCTAGCCTTTGATTGTTCACAATCAAACTACAAGGCAGTAGTATTCTGAGTACTGGCTATCAATTCCAGTAAACAGCCTAGTTCACTCTAAATTTGAAAGAAAACCTAATGTTAGGTAATCCATGATTTTGTTTTATCTGTTTACCTCTGTCTCCCCCTCCTCCTATATTTTGTCTGTTGTCAAGCATCAAATGTTTTTCTTCTTGTGTTCGCCCACTATGAATTCAGGTGTAGTCTGGGCGGTAAGGTGCTTCTAACTGATTTTTATTTGAAGGCCTGCTTTTCTTATTATCAGTGTCCCTTGCCATATCATACATTTTTTATAATGGTTTACACTACCATGCTTACATATATCTTGACAAATACATATGCATGTTTGTGGTATTGTGCTATTCTGTATGTTATTATTGTTTTACTACAGTTAACTATTATAAGAAAGAAACGAATATGTTGAGCATACTTTGAGAAGAAATGATCAAAGAATACTAAAATGAGCATTGAAGTAGGAGGCAAAGGGTTCAAGAAAGAAAAAGATGCCTAGGGCAACTATGAAGCTAACTATTGAGAGAGCCAGAAATATCTAACTCAATTCCATAGAACAAGTCGTCAGAATAGAGCGTTATGAAGGAAAATGGCTTGCAGGCACTATGTAGCATTATAACTCGTATGTATGTAGCATTATAACTCGAAGAGGAATATAACAATAATTAGTACGTCACCAAATAAATCATATACACTTATTCTTGTTAGGCTGTGATAGGCACTTCTCAGACAGTATGGCAATGCAAGAACAAATTAAGTTTTCAACACTAGACCACTCTCAGTATTAATCAACCCAGATGGAAGGAACCTTTATCTACAGTAGAGGAGCCCCAGAGATAGCCAGCTATGCTGACTAGCAATGTACTTACATAACCATCATACTGCTTACTTGTTCTAATAGTTCTTGCAGTTTTGCTTGTTAGCTAATATCACTGTATCATCCACATATCTTATTTGTATTCATCCATTAATATTAAACCCTGGTATCCTTTTCTATTTATTTGAATATATTTTGCTTTATAGCTGTTAAACAGACAAGGGAACAACACATTCATGTGACAAGTAGTTTTGCCACTTCTTATTGTTGCTTCTATTAGTTCCCAGTGTAAGTTGCTGATCATTCTGATGTCTTATTAACATATCTGCTCTCTTTAATTCATTTCTCATATTGAATTCGGTCAAAATCTTTCTGTAATCTAGAGAAGACATACACATATACTTTTTTTTACAATTCTATATACCATCCTTAGACAACAAAACTTTTTTTTTACCTCCCAATGATAGATACTGCCTGTCAGCTCACTCTTTCATTACCGTAAATACATGTGTCCAGTCTTTGTGCTTTGTCAAACTTTGTGTTAGATTAATAAGTTGTGTTAGGCTCCTCAGCCCTTGTAAGTTTGTCATCCTTTCATTTGAAGTAGGATGCCACAGTTTTTAAAAAATTGAATTGTTTTGGTTTACTCTGTTCTCAATTTTGTATTTATTCCTCACTGTATGATCTTTGAGTATTTTGTTCTATCTTATAGTGTTATTATGGATGCTTACTTACGTTGATATATTTACTGAAAGAGTCGTATTAGAAGTGATCCTTCTGTTTGTATTTCAGGCTGCTCTAGCTTTCTGTAAAACAGGATACCCATGTTTGATTCGGCCATCCATATGTTCTCAGTGAAAACAGGATGTGGACAGGCATGAATGCAGAGGCTTCTCTCTCCAGCTGCTGCGGTGTCCAAGGATTGCCGGTTGTCATGTCAAGTTCATTCTGGAGGCTAAGGTATTGTTCATTGTCAAGTTATTTCATAGAATATGTTCTTTAGCAAAGTGGTTGGAAGCGTTTGCATGTCGTTCTGAAGGTTGTGAGTCTGAATCGGGCAAGGTCACATGTGCTATTTTTCGTGAATTCCTAGAATTGTTATACAGGAGTTATGGAATTCATGCTGTGCAATATCTCTTGTTGATGGCACATGCCATATCTGCAGCGGATCTGGAACCTATAAGGAGAGAAAGCAAGCTAATCCAGATCATATTGGACAAACGCAAGGAGTGAAGGAGGAGAAAAACCAGGGCCACCTGTTGCCCCACAATATTCTGCTAGAAAAATCTCACTATTTCATCCGCTGACTTTTGGCTTGTCCACCTTTACTAACGTCTAGTTCTATTCTGCTCACCATATCCCAATACTTTCATATCAATAACTATCCCTCCTACTCAGCTCATACCTGGCAAGGGGTTGGCTGAGTCGTGTTATCTTGAAAATGCATTAATTTCTGCTGGTCTGCAGTTTGATGTATGTTGCAGTGCAAAATTACGTCTTTAAGTTAATCAGCATGGCAGTTGTTACTTTTTATATTGAAAATTATATCTTGTTTTCCATACAGAAAATTGCCAGTTTTAAATATGTGACTGTTTGTCTCTTTAAGCAAGTGTTGATGCAGTTGCTAGAGATGGAGAAGTTGTATGCATGGCTGTCTTTGGAACATGTAGGAGAATGCAGGAGTTCATTCTGAGGTCTACTCTCGTGACTCACCCCTAAAGATCTTAATGAGGAGACACTTGCTAAAATTAAATCATCTGTTGTGCCATTAGGTAGCGACCCTTGAGGGTGACAGTCATTCAACATACAGCTCATAGCAAGGTAATTAACATGTTATGTAGTTCACGTTTAAAAAAGGAATTTGTAAAGGTAAAACTTGTTAGTTTTACTGCAGTCTTCCCTTATATCGATAACAATATTTCTACCAAGTAAATTTCCAAAGCGTTTCTGAATCTTTCGAACAGAGGTTTCAGGGTTGTGAATCCCAATCACTGACCAGATTGAGAGATGGGTGTCGATATTGGTACATCCGAAAAACGACATACCAAAGTTGCAAAAAGATTGATTAATCAACATTGAATTGGCATGTCTATACTCTTAGATTTGTTAGTAGAATCGGAGTACTTATGGACATGTCGGTGTATAAATGATAGTCCTCATTAGAAAATTCATTAGAAAAAAATTAAAACAAAATTCTACAAATATCTTCATATTCAAAATTACATTAGGGCATAGTTTGTGCACTGCAGCTGAATCTTCCCATGTAGAAAGTCAAATTTTGTGGTTACTCACTGATGCAATATGCGGTGATAATGAAGATTAATCAGTCTGATGTGCTATAATATTAGTCCTCATATAACTGATAACTAAGAAAATAATTGCCGGTTGTAGTGGTCTTGTGGAAAATAAATGTACATCATATTACACATTGTGACAATGAAATGCTATGATCATCCTTGATACCATAGAAATCTTTGTTAAAGTCAGAAGGAACCTAGTCACAAAAATCTCTGAGCAATGGAGACAAAACATTAGAAGCTCTCACTTCTATTGCAAAGGAAAATAAAATATATAAAATGTACAATTGTATCTGATTATTGACCTTAATTTAAATTATTTAAAATAAATTGTTTTGTATGAACTACAGTTCAAAAGAATTCGTCATGGTATTTATGTAATTGTGATTCCATTTCTTTAAACTCTTTGTGAGATTCCAGTATCTGTGTTATTTGTGTCTTCCCCCATGGCACAAACAATCCTGCAGATAAATCTCCATCAATCTTTACTTCCCCAATGATAGTCTGTTGATACAAGCCTGTCAGCTCACTCATTCATTACCGCAAATACATATGTGTGTCAGTCTTTGCTTCTGGCAAGCTTTGTGTTCGGTGTGGTTGTGTTAAGGCTCCTCAGCCCTTATAAGTTGTCATCCTTTTCATTTTGTAGGATGCACAGTGTGCTAGTATCCACTGTAGAACTAATTCTGATTTTTTGCCTTATGATGCACAGACCAATTTCTAAAGATCATCCATCATCCCCTGCTTTCAGCTTCTTATTTGCAATGTTTCTTCATTTCACATTAATTGTTAAAATAAACTAACAATACAATTCTTTTAATAAGGAGTCACTACAACCTTGAATATTTGATATAATAATTTGTTGAATGAGTGACTCAAGTCTTCATTATCTAACAGGACAACCATCTGAAGGTGATAGAATGCAATGCCCGAGTATCAAGATCCTTCCCATTTGTCTCAAAAGCATTGGACTATGACTTTATTGCCACAGCCACAAAAGTGATTATGGGAGAGACAGTAGAAGCAGTGGATGTTATTGCTGGATGTGGTAAAGTAGCAGTCAGGTTAGTTCATTCCTAGTGTCATGTATAAGAGGAAATAGTGGCTGGGGCTAGGTTAACATTGTAGTATTTGCCGGTCAGACATTTTGTCCACTCTCGAAGTACACACACATGCTGCATGACTTATGGCAATCAACTTGTTACTGTCATATAAGAGAAATAGTAGCTGGGGCTAGGTTAACATTGTAGTATTTGCCGGTCAGACAATTTGTCCACCCTCAGGATGCGCACGTTAACGGGCGTGACGGTCGGTGACTTCCAGTTTAACGATAATGTAAATGATGGCTGGGGCTGAGAGGTGGCATTGTGGTCTTTGCTGGCCAGACATGCATCAAGATGTTGGGAACTACATGCAAGCTGCATGGGCTTTTGGCAGACACGACTCATAGCTGACTTATAGTGTTAGGGTCTGTCAGGAGTCGCCATAAGAACAAAGCTGACCAAGACTCCCCCCGTCTCCATGCGGCTCCGAAACAGACGACTACCAAGACACCTGGCTAAGTTTGTGGAGATCGAAGATGGAGAAACTAACCCAGTACCCAAAGAAAAGGCTATGCTGAAGTCAGATGTGTTGGGCTAAAGAAAGGTGCAGATATAACTCATGTGAAAACCCAACAACACAGGGTATTCCCATTTCTCTGGACTAACATCCTGCAACCGGCAGGGTATGAACAGGGAAGAGAAATAGTCTGTATTGCAATATATACAAATAACTAGCTGGGAACTAAATTAAAAACATAATCTACTAGAATCACGCTCTATAAAATGTCACCTACATTATGAATTTGTTTGTGATAGAAAAGAAGAGGACAGGACAGATTTGAAATACCATAATCATTATTAGGATAAATACGATAATAAGAAAATATGCATTTTGGAAAATGAGTTTGTTAAAAATAACTACCTCACTAGGATATAAATAACCTTGACTTTCAGCATTTAAAAGCTGTATAAAATGTCTTTTGCTGAACTTCCTTCTGTCTTCATTTTCCATTTGAAATAAATTCTTTAACAAATTATGATTGTCTGTTGTATACTTTTAAATAACCATAATTTGTGTTTTTTTGGTTCCATTGTTTAATAAAATTTCAACATTTCAATGTGTAAATATAAACTGGGATTGAATTAGTTCTTGTGTGTATCCCTCAGGTTCCAGTATTCTCCTTCTCTCGACTTCATGGTGCAGATGTCCTACTGGGAGTAGAGATGGCTAGTACCTGGAGAAGTTGCCTTGCTTTGGAGAGGATCGATATGAAGCTTACCTTAAAGCTCAGCTCAGCACAGGTTTCCAAATTCCAAAGAAGAACATACTGATATCTATTGGTAGTTTCAAGGTTGGTAATATATTTCGCTATCAACATTTGTAGTATGAGATTGTTGGATCTGGTGATTCTGAGACACCAGTTAGATATAGCAACATACATGTTACAGAATATTTCGTCAGATGGAGTACTGTCAAGTGTGGTTGTTTTAAAATATGTAGAAGTCCAGATTAGAACAAAGTGTTATTCTGCACATAGAATTGATACACAACTCTACAAAATTCAAGATC
>JADZMA010001843.1:0-14584 GCA_020796225.1 Arion vulgaris
AGGGAAAATAAAGAAAGAACAAACATGGCTTCAAAAATTAAACAACTCAAACAGTATGGAACGAACTGATAATAAAACATGATTAGAATGCTAAAGCATGCATATTCCCAATGGTAACGTATGGGTGTGAAGCATGGACATTTATTAAAGCAGTGGAAAAACATATATGTACTTTTGAATATAAGTGTTACAGAAAGACTCCTTCGTATATCTTGGACAGAAGAGAACAAATAGATCCTATCAGAAGAACTCAAAATCAAGAAAACTGGCTGATGCACAAATAAGAAAGATAAAATTGAGATATTTGGACATAAAAATACATGAAGGGCTGGAGAAGACCATCATGGAAGGAGGCATACCGGCAAGAAGAAGGAAGACCACGGAAGATGGATTCAGGATGCAACTGATGGTTTGAACATGATGGCTGCAGAGACAGGACATCTGGCCGATGAGAGAAATTCAGAGGTCTGATTCCAGATTCTTAGGGTGGCCAAGTTCTGCTCAGGACAAGCTATTTGATGATGATGATGATGATATATATATATAATATAGTCTATCTAGTTATCTATCAAATCTATACTTTTATCTAATCTACATATCTATCTAATCTATGATTGATTCATTGATTGATTGATTGATATGACCAGCATCATTGCACTTCGGTGAATACCATGTGGGATCTGATATCTTTCTTACACAGAAATATCTCAGCTGCAGTGCACGAACTCTGTAGCACCGATGCAATTTTGAAGATGGTGAAGGCAGATTTTGTAAGAGTTTTATTTTAATCTTTTAAGTGAATTCTGACCTGGCAGTTTCTTTCCAACTGTTCTTCTTTATTTCTAACTGCCAAAAGTTCTTTTACATGTTCAAATTGAATACGGAACCTTCATTTTATCGTCCGTCTCCGATTTGGACTTGTAGCGATTTCACCTACACCGAGGTCAGGGATATCAGGAAAAATATCCAGATCAACGACCTAGCTGAGAATTACCACAGGGAACAAAAGTTGCAATGTCGCTGATGATCTGGTAATATGGTGCACAAATGAGTATGCAACAGTGGCCACCAAATTGATACAACGAGCTGTAGATGCCTTAACCTCATGGGCAAACATATGGTGTGTCAGCATCAACACAGATAAGTGCATCACTACACTCTTTCACTCTTTACTCTCTCTCCCAAACAAAAAGCTGACACCATTAAAATAAATGGAGAACTGCTAAGAGAAAACAAGCAGCCTACCTATCTTGTAGTTACATTCGATGATAGACTGACGTGAAGCAGCCATCAACAAAGCAGCAGCAAAGACCAGGAGAAATTAGCCACACTGAGAAAATTAATTGGAACCCATGGACTAGCCAAAAATAGTTTAAAATATATATTAGCAGGAATACGACCACCTGGAATATGGGTCAGCTGCATGGTGTCAGCATCAAATATCACATTAGGAGAACTGGATAAGGTGCAAAACAAGGCGCTCCGTGTCATCAGAGGAGCAATGCAATCAACACCAGTAATGGAGATGGAAAGAGTAGGGGAATACAAGCACTGAGAGAACGCAGAGACACACAAGATGTAACACAGGCAGATCAGTGTATGTATGCCAAGCCACCACAGGAAAACAGGTGGCAAAATCTAGCAATGGGGCTGCTGAAAAGAAGCAGCTTTATTCAGAAGGTTCAGCAATAACCTAGACATAAGTATGGACAATTAAGAAAAATAGCCAAAACATTTATAGGAAGTCCTTTCAGAAATAAAAATATAGGAGGAAGGGAAAACAATAAGGTGAGATGATATACCAGGTGTAATATTACAACGAGCGGGTATGCAGTTGTTTACATATGTCATACAATTTGCGTGAAAAAAATCAATGATCTGTATGTCTGACAAGTAATCACAGCCGTTTTTAAAATCAACAGTCTTGTCATGCCACCATTCAATTAAAGACCTCATCCATGTCCACTTTGCCAGGCTTTATCATCTTTCCATCCGATCCAATAGATATCTTCATGAGACTATTTAAAGGAAGTAGTACAACTATACAAGTTATATAACCAATATGGTAGGTCTACAAGTGCGAACAGAGAGAGAGAGAGAGTGAACGAGAAAGAGAGAGAAGAGAGAAGACGGAGAAGAGTAGGTCAGTGATTAGTACACATGTCTCACAGGCGTAATGGTCTTCACAGATACATGTAATGATGTCATTACATATTTAAACCTACAAGTGTAGAGAAGTAAGAATGGCATGAGAAATAGAATATTACAAGTGTGAGGACTAAGAATGACATCAAATTACAAGAATCAAGTGTATAGACAAACAAAGATACTATACTAAATAGAATATTACAAGTGTATAGACAAACAAAGATACTATACTAAATAGGAATATTGCAAGTGTATAGACAAACAAAGATACTATACTAAATAGAATATTACAAGTGTAAGGTAAAGCAGCAATAACAGATGTTTATCTGAACTAGTAAGATATTCCATAAATACGTGTAACAGAGTGCCACTGTTACTAGGGAGTAGGGTCGGAGGTCAACCGACCTACATTCTTCTATGTCCTTAGCCCGTTTAGAATAAAATTACTTGTTTACCAGTCCACGGTTGCTGACCAGTAGAGTACTCAAACTCGAGCAAGCGATTTCCTTGGAAATTCTTTTCCCTGGTATTCTTGGACTCCCGTTAAGTCAGTATCCGAGACCAGGGTAAAGGGCAGCTGTGCTTTTAGTTGGAGATATGCTGATTAGAATAGATTTGACACAAGATTGGAGCACTTGAGCAGAGCAGTCGGAATTCAACAAGTGGAAGAAGAACATGTGCGTATTTTAGAGAGAGATAGAAGTTCAACAATGTGATGGAAAATTGTGATGTTATGAACAACCAACAAGGACAGTTATGATTGTTATAGCACATTATCCAGACCGAGAGAGGAAGAGAGAGTGAGATATCATACTTTGGCTGTCAGTTAGAGATTAGCAAAATTGAAACAGAATGCTTCCTCTGGAATTGAGTGTCGTGGTTCGTGAACCGAGACAAACTCACAGAAGAACATGCAGAAGTGAACTACTTGCAAGTTGAATAACATAGCATTCGAGGAAGACTGTGAATTAGTTTCCTCACGTCAGAGTTAAGTATGAGATATTTTCGACCTTATATTGTTGTTTTCACAACCTAACCAGACATATGCCATGTCGTAAGAATGAGAAACCCATCGCCAGGAGTCACCGGACGATACTACACTATTAGAATCCTGGCGACGATTAAGAACGCAGAACAATCTCTTTGATACCATCATCAACCCAGACCACCAGATGACCAGACGACCAGATGACCAGACGACCAGATGACCAGACGACCAGATGATCAGACGACGGAACCAGAGGACACCTCGCCAGCTTTACTGAACCTATAAGGCTACCCAGACGCGAGGGAAAGCCAGGTTACAGGAGGCCACATCGACGGTGACGCTGAGACTATACGAAATAGAATATTAAAAGTGTCTAGAAAACAAAAATACTATACGAAATAGAATATTACAAGTGTATAGAAAAACAAGATTTCTTGTGTGATGGTCGACAAACAATAACATTCATGATATAATTGTTCTTAAGAATTGGAATCCTTCAGCTGTTAAACATTTTACACGAGATAACATAAACGACGTAGGTAGCCACTATCGACAAACCCTCAGGAGACAGTTGACATCAGTTCTGAGGCACGTTGTTAGATAATTATTAGTGTAGTGCCACGATTGAACCAGTGTTTCCAGAAGAGAGTACTAACCAACTAGGTTAGACACAGTCTAGTGATGAACATTTAGTTCTTAATTACGGCACTAAGGTAAAAACAATTATGTGTATCCTTTTTCATTGAACTAGTTTATTTGCAGGGTACTATTGACTGTAGCCCAACTCTCGTCAAGTAGGAGATGAAGTGTGGGGCAGATGAAGTGTCGTCAGAGTAGCAGATGAAGTGTGGGGCAGATGAAGTGTCGTCAGAGTAGCAGATGAAATGTGGGGGAAAATAAGGCTGATATGAGATTGATTCTGTAAGATTTGATCAGAGAGTTTCAATTGCAGATTATGTTCTGCTGTTGATGATTGTATTGAAGACTTAACAAGGTGCCTACCATAAATTCATTGCACTCAATTAGAAGAACTATTATTCTAATTAAATTAAATATAATTCAACATTAACCTCAATTGCCTGATGTGTCATATTTATATGTCCTCATTGTGTGTGAATTAACCTCAATTACCTGATGTGTCATTGTTATATGTCCTCATTGTGTGTGAAATTAACTTCAATTACCTGATGTGTCATTGTTATATGTCCTCATTATGTGCAGAAATTAACCTCAATTACCTGATGTGTCATTTATTTATGTCCTCATTGTGTGCAAAATTAACCTCAATTGCCTGATGTGTCATTTTATGTCCTCATTGTGTGTGAAATTAACCTCAATTGCCTGATGTGTCATTGTTATATGTCCTCATTGTGTGTGAAATTAACCTCAATTGCCTGATGTGTCATTGTTATATGTCCTCATTGTGTGTGAAATTAACCTCAATTGCCTGATGTGTCATTGTTATACGTTCTCTTTGTGTGTGAAATTAACCTCAATTGCCTGATGTGTCATTGTTATATGTCCTCAATGTGTGTAAATTAACCTCAATTGCCTGATGTGTCATTGTTATATGTCCTCATTGTGTGTGAAATTAACCTCAATTGCCTGATGTGTCATTGTTATATGTCCTCGTTGTGTGTGAAATTAACCTCAATTGCCTGATGTGTCATTGTTATATGTCCTCATTGTGTGCGAAATTAACCTCAATTGCCTGATGTGTCATTGTTATATGTCCTCATTGTGTGTAAATGTAACTTCAATTGCCTGATGTGTCATTATTATATGTCCTCCTGATGTGTCATTTTATATGTCCTCCCTGATATCTCATTATTATATGTCCTCCCTGATGTGTCATTGTTATATGTCCTCCCTGATGTGTCATTGTTATATGTCCTCCCTGATGTGTCATTGTTATATCCTCCTGATATCTCATTTTTATATGTCATCCTGATGTGTCATTGTTATATGTCCTCCCTGATGTGTCAATTATATGTCCTCCCTGATGTGTCATTCTTATATTCCTCCTGATGTGTCATTGTTATATGTCCTCCCTGATGTGTCATTGTTATATTTCCTCCTGATGTGTCATTTTATTGTCCTCCCTGATGTGTCATTGTTAAATGTCCTCCCTGATGTGTCATTGTTAAATGTCCTCCCTGATGTCTCATTGTTAAATGTCCTCCCTGATGTCTCATTGTTAAATGTCCTCCCTGATGTCTCATTGTTAAATGTCCTCCCTGATGTCTCATTGTTAAATGTCCTCCCTGATGTCTCATTGTTATATGTCCTCCCTGATGTGTCATTGTTAAATGTCCTCCCTGATGTCTCATTGTTAAATGTCCTCCCTGATGTCTCATTGTTAAATGTCCTCCTGATTCGTCATTGTTAAATGTCCTCCCTGATGTCTCATTGTTAAATGTCCTCCCTGATGTCTCATTGTTAAATATCCTCCTGATGTCTCATTGTTAAATCTCCCTGATGTCTCATTGTTATATGTCCTCCTGATGTGTCATTGTTAAATGTCCTCCCTGATGTCTCATTGTTAAATGTCCTCATTGTTAAATGTCCTCATTGTTAAATGTCCTCATTGTTAAATGTCCTCATTGTTAAATGTCCTCATTGTTAAATGTCCTCATTGTTAAATGTCCTCATTGTTAAATGTCCTCATTGTTAAATGTCCTCATTGTTAAATGTCCTCATTGTTAAATGTCCTCATTGTTAAATGTCCTCATTGTTAAATGTCCTCATTGTTGTGAAACTTTGGTAGAGAAGAGATAGAATCACAGGGCCTAAAATTGTATGGTGTATCAACCTTTAAGTGCATAAACTGGTTGGAACCTTTCAGGAAATTCAAGAGGCATTTAGATCTGTAGTTCTGATGGTCTTAATCCGGCCATTCTTGATGGTCTTCTTTCTTTAAGTATTATTTCTTCTTTTCATTTTCTCTCTAACTTGTCCAGGACCCATGTACAAGGTTCAGACCCGATTACATACGTACACGCATGCAAGCGTTGAGATATCATTAAAGATTACATACGTACACGCATGCAAGCGTTGAGATATCATTAAAGATTACATACGTACACGCATGCAAGCGTTGAGATATCATTAAAGATTACATACGTACACGCATGCAAGCGTTGAGATATCATTAAAGATTACATACGTACACGCATGCAAGCGTTGAGATATCATTAAAGATTACATCGTACGCATGCAAGCGTTGAGATATCATTAAAGATTACATACGTACACGCATGCAAGCGTTGAGATATCATTAAAGACAATTCCCTTTGTCTACTTTCATATTTCACAATGTTACTCAATATGAAAATAGTGTATAATCTCATGGATGCTAGGAGAAACAAAATGTATGTGTATGTAAGTGGTTTTGTTTGTAGCGATTATACAGTTATTTAACTTACCACCTGTCAAACGTTTTATTTGTTACATTAAACTATATTTTGAGTTTTCGACTTTTGCCAAGTGACCATTGTGGTTGCAAATATTCTGTAAAGAAAGAAATGCAATGGTTGAGTTCTATACTAAATTTCTTTAGATCATCCCCTACGTCCACTTAGGTTATTCAAAAAAAAAAAATTTTAAAAAAAACAAAAATATATTTTCTTTGAAAAAAATCCCCAATTTTTTATTTTATATTTTTTTTTAAATTTTATTTAAATTTTTTTTGATAAAATAATTTTTTTATCTTTAAAAATTATCTTCTTCTTCTTCTTCTATCTTTTCTTCTTCTTCTTCTATCTATCTTCTATCCATCTTTTCTTCTTCTATCTTTTTCTATCTATCTATCTTCTATCTATCTATCTATCTATCTATCTTTTTCTATCTATCTTCCCATCTATCTTCTATCCATCTATCTATTCTATCCTTCTATCTTCTATCTATCTATCTTCTTTTTCTATCTTCATATCTATCTATCTATCCCTATTTTTCTTCTTCTTCTTCTTCTTCTTCTTCTTCTATCTATCTATCTATCCCATCTATCTATCTATCTATCTATCTATCTATCTATCTATCTATCTATCTATCTATCTATCTATTTTTCTTTTATCTTCTTCTTCTTCTTCTTCTTTTCTTCCTTCTTCTTCATTTCACTTTTTCTATCTATCTACTCTATCTATCCTATCTATCTATCCATCTTCTATCTATCTATCCCCACATCTATCTATCTATCTATCTATCTATCTATCTTCTATCTATCTTCTATCTATCTATCTTCTATCTATCTATCTTCTATCTATCTATCTATCTATCTTCTATCTATCTTTATCTTCTATCATCTTCTTTATCATCTTCTTTTTATCTATCTATCTATCTTTATCTATCTACTCTATCTATCTATCTATCTATCTTCTATCTATCTATCTATCTATCGCTTTTATCTACTTTTCTTCTATATCTATCTATCTATCTATCTATCTATCTATCTATCTATCTATCTTTTATCTTCTTCTTTATCTATCTATCTATCTATCTATCTATCTTCTATCTATCTTCTATCTATCTATCTTTTTATCTATTATCTATTTTTCTATCTATTTCTTCTATCTATCTTCTATCTATCTATCTATCTTCTATCTATCTTCTATCTATCTATCTATCTATCTATCTATCTATCTATCTTTATCTATCTATCTATCTATCTATCTTATCTTCTTCTATTTTTATCTATCTTCTTCTATCTTCTATCACTATCTATCTTCTATTTTATCCTTTTATCTATCTATCTATCTATCTATCTATCTTTTATCTATCTATCTTCTATCTATCTATCTATCTATCATCTTCTATCTATCTTCTATCTATTTTCTATCTTCTATCTTTGTCTATCATCTATCCATCCCTCCCTCCATAAAACCACCCTCCCTCCAATCCACCCTCCCCCATCCACCCCTCCACCCATCCACCCATCAATCCATCCTCCATCCATCATCCATTATCATCTTCCAATCCTCTTCTATCTTCTTCTACTTTATCTTCTATCTTCTATCTTTATCTATCTATCTATCTATCTTCTTCATCTTTTTATCTTCTTCATCCTATCTATCGATCTACATTATCTTCTATCTTCTTCATCTATCTATCTATCTTCTATCTATTTTTCATCTATTTTCTTTTTCTATCCTTATCTATCTTCTTCTTCATCTTTTACTTCTTCTTTATCTTCATCTATCTATCTATCTTCTATCTATCTTCTATCTATCTTCTATCTATTATTATCTTCTATCTATCTATCTATCTATCTATCTACCCCATCTTTTATCTTCTTTATCTTTTTTCTTCTCTTCTTTTTTCTTTATCTTCTATCTTCTATCTATCTATCTATTTTTTCTTCTATCTTCTATCTTCTATCATTATCTATCTATCTATCTATCTATCTACTATCATCTATCTTCTTTTCTATCTTCTATTATCTTCTTCTATCTATCTATCTATTATCTTCTATCTATCTTCTATCTATACCCTTTTCTATCTTCTATCTATCTATCATCTTCCATCAAATTTTAAAACCCTCTTCCCTCCATCCATCCCCCATCCATCCAATCCACCCCATCCCCCATCCACCCTCAATCCATCCTCCATCCATCCATCCATATCTATCTATCTTTTTCTATCTATCTATCTTCTATCTATCTATCTATCTATTTTCTATCTTTTTCTATCTATCTTTTATCTATCTATCTATCTCTTCCAATATTGGTCCCTTGGATTACACATCATTAAATTGATACCATTCTTGTCTATTCTTGGACGCCCACTGTTTCAGTTATAGTTAGGAATATCTTATTGCACTCCGGACATGTCCATCAGTTTCGATCTCCTTTGCAATATCTCAACACCGTTCATCAGCGACTGACTGTACTTTTCATTTTGATTGATAAGCCTACTCATATACCTGTTATGCTGTTCTTTTCTTGCTACACCAATCTTCAATCTCAGCTACACCAATTTTCAATCTCAGCTCACAATCTTCAATCTCAGCTCTTGAATCTAGTAATTGATGTGGATTTGTTTAAATGAAAATTGTCTTTGCGTCCACACTCTATGACGGTGTTCTTGCGTCCACACTCTATGACGGTGTTCTTGCATCCACACTCTATAGCCCAGTGTTCTTGCTCCACCTCTATGAGGTGTTCTTGCGTCCACACTCTATGACAGTGTTCTTGCGTCCACACTCTATGACAGTGTTCTTGCGTCCACACTCTATAGGTGTTCTTGCTCCACACTCTATGACAGTGTTCTTGCGTCACACTCTATGACAGGTGTTCTTGCTCCCTCTATGAGAGTGTTCTTGCATCCACACTCTATGACGTGTTCTTGCGTCCACACTCTATGAGGGTGTTCTTGCGTCCACACTCTATGACGGTGTTCTTGCGTCACACTCTATGACAGTGTTCTTGCGTCCACACTCTATGACGGTGTTCTTGCGTCCACACTCTATGACGGTGTTCTTGCGTCCACACTCTATGAGGGTGTTCTTGCGTCCACACTCTATGACGGTGTTCAGTCAAATTAGAAGGTGATGAAATAAATGAAATAAGTGTTTTCATTTTAAAGAAAACTAACAAGACTTTTCAGTATTAAAATAGCAAACATATTCTTAATTTAGAGACATAATGGGTCATCAACTTTTCAGTATTAAAATAGCAAACACATTCTTAATATGCTGTCCAATAATTTAGAGACATAATGGGTCATCAATCTGTTTTGTTTTATTTTAACCGATCGATTGTTGATAGGATCATCATCATTTCACTTTGATGGTAACAATGTTGCTCCGATCGCTTTCTTACACGGAATATATCAGCTGCAATGTACGAACAAGGATCTACTTAAGGTCGATATAATTTTGAAGATGATTGTAATAGTTTGTAGAATTTTGTAATTTTAATCTTTTCTAATGAATTAGCCCATCAGCGGCTTTCAGCCTGCTCTTCTTGATTTGGAACCACCAAGTTTCTTTTACGTCGTCAATTTGAACACGTGCACATGTTTTATCGTCCGTTTCCGATATGACTAGGAACTAGATCTCACGTACATTGAGATCAGGGATCTCGGAAACAATATCCCGATAGTTTACAGAGCAAACCGGAACCTTCGTACTAGGAACGAGTCACCTAACCTCTGGGCCACAGGCAATTAAACTGAAATTCTGCTAAGT
The DNA here is from genome assembly GCA_020796225.1 of Arion vulgaris. NCBI lineage: Eukaryota > Metazoa > Mollusca > Gastropoda > Stylommatophora > Arionidae > Arion > Arion vulgaris. Next base: position 10,320 of record JADZMA010001843.1, read on the forward strand.
CTACCATTTTAGCTCAGTGAGAAGCTATTCAGTTAAAGTGAGTTCAAACATACACTGAGATTACACGACCATTTATGAACACGGGTGGCGTCTGTGGCTGGGGTTGTGACTCGGTCTATTAACCCCGACGTTCTGAGTTCGAATCACGCTGCGGACAGTTTGCTTGCAAATTGTTTCCGTTGATTTTAACAAAGGACGATGGCGCTACCCGTTCAGAAAGCAATGGCAAACTACTGAACGTATAAGTGGTGCCTAGAAAATCAACGACTTGTTTACTGTGGTTGATGGCTCAGATCCTTTGGGATATGCCACGATTTTCATTTTCATTATGACACGACGATGACGTCTCTCCGATGTAGATGCTCGAGACGTTTGTTTGCATTCTGAATGTTGTGCTTCGAATACGGACCGAGTAACATATGCAAATTTATCGCATCCTCTATGATTATTTCTGGATCTACGAGTTTGTGATTTGCGCTCACGTTATGTGGCCAGTGTTCATACTTTCTGACAGGTGCGAACCATATGGAAAACCATACAAGAAATCCAATCGTACGTGGTTAGACACTTTATTTATCAATGAAGATGACAACATGAAATATTAGTTTATAAGTTCAGACATAAGCCTGTCATAGAAGCTAAAGTAACATTTCGATATGTCAACTAAATAATACATTACATTAGCTTTCTCCCATGTGACCTCATCTTCGGAAAACAAATAGCGAGTTTCACCGAATAGTGTCCAGTTAGATTGACATGTATAAGCAGCGTCTACAACAAAGACTGTAATATCATAGTAATATATACATTATCTCAATTCATTGAATCTATTTTTGTTTAAATTTAATATTAGTTGAACTTAGAGCATATAACATTAATGAAGTTTTAAAAAATTACATTAATAAAGTTTGAATAATGTAAGCATTAATGAAGTTTAGAAAATGTAACAGTAATGAAGTTTAGATAATATAACATTCATAAAGTTTGAAATATAACATTAATGAAGTTTAGTGAATGTAACATTCATGAAGTTTAGAGAATGTAACATTCATGAAGTTTAGAGAATGTAACATTCATGAAGTTTAGAGAATGTAACATTCATGAAGTTTAGAGAATGTAACATTCATGAAGTTTAGTGAATATAACATTAATAGAAGTTTAGAATATAACATTCATGAAGTTTAGGAATATAACATTAATGACGTTTAGGGAATATAACATTCATGAAGAATATTTGTAATCAAGGAGACATAGAGAATATGTAAACAATTTTGAATATCTCAATTCCTGTTTACAACAAATTGAAATACCAATATTTAAATCAATGTTTGTCTGTCTGTTTGTGTCGTATAGACTCGGAAACTATTAAACAGATTTAGCTGAAATTTACAGGATATGTTTATTTTGTTGTCGGAATGCTACCTGTCATAGTTTGAAATAGGTACCGCTGACAATTTTCGAAAAAAAGATCTAAAAAACACGACAATTTCTAAATTAGTACAACCATTTCACAATAGGTGGCGCGCGAGTCGTTTCAAAGTTTACCAACAGACAGGCCATTCACGATCTTATTTATAATGGCCTCAGCGCAGACGACAATATTGTCATGTGACGTCATAGGCATAGGCGGTGTATTCTCACAGACTAACTATTGTCTGTTACTATTGGGAAACATAAGTCTAGACAATGTATCTTGCAGATGTTAGAAACTTGCTGTTGGATGCATGTGTGTATTACATAAGATGTTTTCTGATGAGTAGCTATACTTTGTTGCTCTCACATACTATTTTAGTTTAATTTTATACAAAATACTTAGAGTAATTTATATATGATTAATAGTGTACTTACATAAGCTTATGGTAGTCTCTCATCACACCTTGCACATCACCACAGCGCGATTAGCACATAAACTAACATAACTTATCAGTAATTCATGAATAAGAGAGTCACCGTTTGCATCACCACAGTTTGATTAGCACATAAACTAACATCACTTATCAGTAATCCATGAATAAGTCAGTCACAAGTTTGCACATCATCACAGCTTGATTAGCACATAAACTAAACAGTCTTACACAAATATATTTATCTACTACTGAATTTTTCTACTTTTCTTTTTTTTGTGAAGAAGTAGCTTGCTGAACATTGCATTGATCATTCCTTATTTTTCTATAATTGTTGAGGAAAATGTTGGCAAATGTTTGAACCGCAGACAATAAAGTATTTCTTTTTTGAACTCCACAGATACATGCAGTACTGTCTAATCAGAATTTTAAGTATCTGGCAGTTACAATTTGTATGACAATCTCCTTCTGGTTTGTCAGTGGCCAAGAGCTTATCTTCATATTCAGATGATATCAGCTTTGAACAACTAGATATGATATGAAGCAGAGAACAGTGAGATCTTGTGATATGATGGTCCACCCTATCTATTAAATGTGTAGTCTAACCAGGACAGATCAGGTTCAATTTCTGCTGTAATGCCATTAGCTTGCTGAATAAATATGCAGACATAAGGCACTTTTAATCCTCTACACAGTCTGTGGCAGCAAATCACTGATGTGAACAAGTACATTCACAGTTCTGCCAGGCACTATGATTTGAGAATTGTCTACATTCACTTCAAACCATAGGTCTCCTTGCTTGGCAGTACTTGCCTTCATCTCAGTATCTGTGCTGAACACTGTTAATAAGTCACGGTGGAATATCACCACATCTCAGGAGCACATACACAAAACATAATCAATCCTTAGTTTCTTTTCAGTTTCCAAAATTTGTTACAGAAACAAGGTAGTTTGGTACTGAAAGTTGCCTGCTCACTGAATCTGGCCTCAGATTGTCAGTTTGTAGTTTTCCTAACAAGATGTACTCTATGTTCATGATGTTTGTAAATACATATTTAGTTAAATCTATCATTGCCTTCAATGTGTGAATCAAAGCATGAAATGTTTCCCTGGTCAGCTTTCCTTCACTTACTGGTAGATTATGCCATGCTTCCACCCATTTGCATAGCTGTTTCACATTCAACAAATTATTTTTATCAGTAGCTGTTATAGGCACGGCAAATGGATTTCGAAGCTTTTTTCCCAATACATTTTTTAACATTTATAATGTTTCACCACTGAAGTATTGTATTAATAAAAGTTGCAGTACCATCCACCTGATCTCTAGAAGTATCTAACCTCCAGCGGCTTACGTGGATATACTGTCCTGGGCATGCGGGTGTTTATGGTAATGAGAGAGCGTACAGGCTTGCATCAACAGCATCGATTGTTGGGGAGTTGAAGATGGAAAAGGGGAATATTCTTCGGTCTCTTCGCGACTCTCTGTTGGATGAGGACACTAGAATCGATGTTGAATCGATCAAGCAATTTAAGCAGTTTGGAGTTACCCGTTGTTCAAGTCGAACTGGATGTCTGAGAGGCAGAGTGAGAGGTGTGTTTAATCAGCGAGCACAGGAACCATCAGTATGCATACTCTTCGATATTTGTTGGGGAGACTGAGCATCTATGGGTCTGCCGGAGTGCAATGACGTCAGTTTAGTAACCAATAACCAATAACCAAAAACCACCTGATCACTGAGCCGTAGAGCTGCAACATTATACTCGTTGAACACAGCACGGTTAGAGATGGGGAATACCTTCTGCCTATCAAAACTAGATGGAAACAGTGCTTTGTAGTAATCGCTAGGTGCTAATTTGGTAATTGTTACATTCTTTATTGTAAAATTTCAAGCTTGAACTTGCTCTCATGAGTTCCTCTGATTGTGATACAAGATAAAAAGGGGAAAACAAAATTTTTTCCGTGTCCTTCTAGTTGATCCAGTTGTGCCATATGCATTTCAATATATGTACTGAATCATGAAGCAAACAGATTGGTGTTCCAGAATACACTGGATTCTCAAAAGTGTATGCATTCTGTGAATTTCCTGCAAGTTTTTTGTACACTTTTCTGTTTACTGCATTGCTATCCGCACTAACAGACAGAACTTTAAAACCAACGGACTGCACGGTCTGTATAGTCTGAATCAAATTTCCTTGCAAGTCATCTGCTATCATCTTCTTCATTGGAATTAGTCCAACCACTTCAGTGTAATTGCCAAATACTGAAGAAATAAAAAATGCCTGCACAGTGGTAGCACTTTCGACTGCATTTGATGCTGTACCAATCAATTTTCCTCCAGTATAATTTATTGTAGCTTTAACATAAATTTCATCCATCTGAATGGCTACAATTTGGTCAGTTGCAGAAAGTTTGCTACTCTT
>JADZMA010001844.1:0-14583 GCA_020796225.1 Arion vulgaris
AATTTTTTTTTCCCAAAATCCTTTTTTTTTTTTTTTTAAAAATTCCCCTTGATTATTTTTTTGTTTGTTCAAATTCATTGATTATATTTTTTTTTCCAAAAATTTTCTTGATTATATTTTTGTTTGTTACAAATTCTTGATTATATTTTTGTTTGCTACAAATTCCCTTGATTATTTTTTTGTTTTTTTACAAATTCCTTGATTATATTTTGTTGTGACATTTCCTGTGATTGGTGACATTTCCCGTGATTGGTGACATTTCTCTGTGATTGTGACATTTCCTGTGATTGGTGACATTTCCTGTGATTGGTGACATTTCCCTGTGATTGGTGACATTTCCCTGTGATTTGGTAACATTTCCCTGTGATTGTGTTGTTTAATGAACATAAAAACCCATTAATAATATGAAATTTGCATCCTGTGCAGCTATGTTGACTTCTTGACAAATTAAACAAAAATAAAAAAAACCAAAAAAAAAATGACACTTAATGGTGCATCTTGTTGAAAAAAAAATGAATTGAAAAATGGAAGAAATACTTTCAACAAGCTTTGTTATGTTTACTTTAAAATATATATCTGTGTGAGTTATCTATCTTGAAATGAGGTATTTATCTATTATCTATTTATAAACATAGATCACAAGTTACAACCCGACTAAGATTAGATGAATAAACTTTGACAAATGAGAGCATATCAAACTTGAATATCATCATTACTTTTAGAAGAATATAGAATGTGACAATATCAAAGCTGGGAAATGGAAAAATGCGATATCATTTACAGGATCGGCCATCAACCACAGTAAACAAGCCGTTGATTTTCTAGGCATCATTTATACGTTCAGTAGTTCACGTTCCTTTCTGAATGGTGAGGTATATTTTAACGTTTGGAAAAATCCATGGAACAATTTGCTTCCCAAAACCCTCTGCAGTGGAGTTTAAACCAGGCACTGGGTTTGATCAGGGTCACTCTATTAAGTCGACGCCACTGTTAAAAAGTATTATATCTTGGACTGGCATGAACCAGCTCTGACAGCCTCCCATGACCAATCAATATCATGATGTAGTATAACTACACATGTGCTAATTTAAAAAGAAGTTTTCCCTGTTTGTAAAAAATTACACACTTTGAAGTTTGTGTCCTATTGGATAATAGTATATATTTGTGAAATTTGGATATTCTTATCCTACATGTCATAGCCAGAGAGTGAATGTACTCCATTTTTTATCCTACATGTAATAGTGGTACAATGAGAGTCGCAATGTACTCACATTCTTATCCACATGTCATAGTGGTACAACAGAAGTTGCAATGTACTCATATTCTTATCCTACATGTCATAGCCAGGAGTACTTAATCTACTCATATTCTATCTGCCCATGTCTTAGTGTAGAGAACCACTTAATGTACTCATATTCTTATCCTACAATATAATAGTGGTTTACAACAGAGTTACAATGTACTCATATTCTTATCTTACATGTAATGAGTAATTTTTTAGCAAGAGTACTTAAATATTACTCATATTCTTATCCTACATGTAATAATTAGTACAACAGAAGTTGCAATGTACTCATATTCTTATCCTACATATGTGAGTAATTTTTAACAGAGGAGTTACAATGTACTCATATTCTTATCTTACATGTAATAGCGATTTTTAACAGAAGTACTGTGCTCTTATTCTTATCCTTGCAATGAGTGGTACAAAGTGTAATGTACTCATATTCTTATCTACATGCTAATAGTGGTACAACAAAAGTGTAATGTACTCACTCTGATGTATCCTACATGTAATAATTGGTACAAAATTAGTAATGTACTCATATTCTTATTGTCTTGTAATAAGGTAATTTTAACAAGTCGCAATGTACTCACATGTTCTTATCCTACATGTAATAGTGGTACAAAGTGCCAATGTACTCATATTCTTATCACCATGTAATAATTGGTACAAAGTACATAAATGTATATGACTAACTTATCTTACATGTAATAATTAATTTTTAACAGAGAGTAACAATGTATAATATTCTTATCCTTGTAATAATTGGTACAACAGAGTGCATAATGTACTCATATTCTAGGAACAAACCTCACAGATTATGATAGGGTCCAGCTAAGTTGATAAGAATAAACACACAAACAACATCTCTTGAACTCCTGTGAGTTTAGAAGACTAAAAATGCTACATAAACCAGATGTTTCCTATTATAATATTATCTGTTCTAGAAGTTTCTATCTACAAATGTGTATGCCTCCATTAACACATCAAGGGCAGTCAGCGAAACAGACATGCTTGCACTACTGACCCATCCCAGGTTCTGCAGGTCCTTTGATCAAAAATTTATCACTGAGACCTGTCTGCAGTTGGACTACAGGCTGCAGTCGAAATACTTATGAATCTAGTCAATATCTCTGAAGTCTAAGTAAGGCTTACCTGAATAGTGAGAGATACTGGTATTAAAAATACAATATTTCATGCCAAAATACGATCAGAGGTACCATAATAAGTGCTACAACTACAATTCAAAACTGACAAATGAAATAATCACCAACAATTTTCATGAACAACTATCCCTTGCAATCGAGGCATAATAGTTACTCAAATTCAAACTTGGAATATTCTCAAACAAATCTCACACAAACAGAACATTCCAGAAGAATCTCAGTCACAAAAATTAAATTATTGAAGTCAGATCTTGAAAATGATTCCAACTTCTTGATTCGCCACAAGATTCCAGCAGCAGATTTTCTACAGAAGATCGCAGACAACTATAGATGCTGGAATGGGAGTGCCTGGATCCCGATGATTTGCATCGGCGGCGGCAGGCCGGATGGTTCGGTGAGTCTTGGATGAGTATAAATGGCGCGGGTGGATGGAAGGGCGGTGCAGAGAGAAAAGTAGAGCATTCAATTCAGTCGTTCAAGTGTGACCTGGCACTGTAGCTATTCATTGGAAGTCAGCTGTAGGAGCACCTGGTATGGCGCTTCTGACTGATTTTTGCGTGATCTTTATTCCTTTTTAACTGATGTCCCCCTCCACCATGAGCTTGCCTTCTTCGACTTTAAGTTCAAGAATGACAGTATGAATGGCTACTATCTCTCTAGAAATTTCACATGCGGACAGAACACAAATCAATGCATACAATATTTTGTAAGTATGCTTAGAAGGATTGATGAGAACAAGTTCACAATGAAATGATAACAGTATTCTTCTCATACCTCAAGAAACAGTCCACTGGGTTTGGAGAGAAAATGTTGAAAACAGTCACCGAGTTGGAGAGAAGATATGTCCCAGAAACAGTCACTGAGTTGGAAGAAGATATGTCAAAGTAACAGTCCACTGAGTTGGAAGAAGATATGTCAGAAATGCTCAGTCCACTGAGTTGGAGAGAAAGAATATGTCAAAGAAACAGTCCACCGAGTTGGAGAGAAGATATGTCAAGAAACAGTCCACCGAGTTGGAGAGAAGATATGTCAAGTAACAGTCCACCGAGTTGGAGAAAGAATATGTCCAAGTAACAGTCCACTGAGTTGGAGAAGATATATGTCAAGTAACAGTCCCACTGAGTTGGAGAGAAGGTAATCAAAAACAGTCACCGATTGGAAGAAAGATATGTCGAAACAGTCCACCTGAGTTGGAGAAGATGTAATCAAAGAAACAGTCTACCGAGAGTTGGAGAGAAGATATGTCAGAAAACAGTCCACTGAGTTGGAAGAAGATATGTCAGGAAACAGTCCACCAGTGGAAGATATGTCAATAACAGTCCACGAGTTGGAGAAGACTATGTCAAGTAACAGTCCACTGAGTTGGAGAGAAGATATGTCAAGAAACAGTCCACTAGGTTGGAGAGAGAGATATCATCAAGAAACAGTCCACAGTTGGAGAAGATGTGTCAGAAACAGTCCACTGGGTTGGAAGATATGTGAAGCAGTCCACCGGTTGGAGAAGATATCAGGAAACAGTCCACTGAGTTGGAGATATATTAAAGCAGTCCCACTGAGAGTTGGAATATGTCAGAAACGATTACTGAGTTGGAGAGAAGATATGTCAAGTAACAGTCCACTGGGTTGGAGAGAAGATAGTCAACCAACATCATTTGGGTACAATGGCGAAGAACATTGAGATCGCTGCATTGAAGGACAAAGTATGTATGGAATTGTCATCTACTGTGCAAGATAATGATCAGGAGAACCAGATGGACAAAAATATCCTCAACCAGTAACTAGATCCTAACCAATAGTTACAATTTACACAAAAAATAACAACCAATCATTAGTTTTCTCATGTCAAATATCCCACACAATCGTTAGTTTCATTCTCAACTTCAAATATCCTGTCGTTAGAATATATTATTGACCAAACTATCATCATATTTGGACAATTCACTAATGGAAGAACAAGACGAAAATAAGGAATGGAAGAACAAGACAGAAAATAGGAATGGAAAACAAGACAGAAAATAAGGAATGGAAAGAACAAGACCCAAGAAAATAGGAATGGAAAGACAAGACGGAAAATAGGAATGGAAGAACAAGACAGAGAAATGAGAATGGAAGAACAAGACAGAAAATGAATGGAAAGAACAAGACAGAAAATAAGAATGAAGAACAAGACAGAAAATAAAGATGGAACATATAACTAATTGTCATTAAAACTGGTCACATCAAAGTTTCCTGTGTCAGAAATATTTGTTAATCTCCCTGAAAACACTATATATATATATATATATGAGACTGCAGTAAAACTATTTGATTGTCAAAACACGTAATCACAAAGTACTGTGGTTTACAAATTAAAAAAATGACAAAATACAGCAACGTTTAAATTAACAAGGCCTTTATCAAAGCACCTGAACAACAGGAGTGACAAATTTAAAAAACAAATGGCGATAAATACAAACGTTCTAATGAAAATCTAGAATAAAGCAGATACTTGAAGATAAATGCTGCTACAAAAAAACACCCACCTTAAAAACTAGAAATAGGAAAAGAGAAACAATGAAAAATCTGAAGTAAATATACTTAACTTGAATACGTACAACATATCATGAACACCTAGTATGGACTACATATGATGGCCCCCTTCAGTCTGTCTATCACAGATACATTGATGACTGTATTGGCATTACTGATATGCACCTGGAAACAGGTTGTCACAGCTTCATTAATTTCATTAATGTTTTCAACCCTTAATTAAACACTTCTCACATCTCCACTACTTGTGTCAACTTACTCTTGACGTCACCACTATCTTTATACCATATATCAGCTTCTCCCACTACATCAATTATATTCACAAAGCCTACTGATTGCACAGGTTTTCTCCTTTATGCTTCTTCCATTCCCGGACTTGTAAATGACTCTTTGCCATTCTGCATGAAAGCTCTTGCGCCTTAAAGCTGCAGCCTTTGGCAGCGAGACGATAATTTTCTTAAGAAGAGCTCACCCAGATACTTGATTTCTTCATAGGCGCCTATACCCGGAGAGGGGTGCTTGTCTGGGCTATGCACATCAGTTCAGAAAATCTTTCGCCAGCAGCCCTCCTGTAACATAGGACCACTGCTCTGACAGGAAATCAAAAACACTATCTCTTTTTCCACCCCATAGTTCAATGGTGAAAAATGTTTTTCTTCCGTCATCTGTCTATCAGCAAATTAGATCCTGAGACCGTTCTGTCTTCCCCAGCTATCCTTTGGTGTCTCTTACCCAGGCCAGGTTCTTAAAGTCTTAAGTTATGTTGATACACAGTGCGCCATAAGTCCAATATCAGACTCATTTTATTTTTCATCCAGTGTAATACGTCGGCGTTTAACCGCGATGTGCTTATGTGATGCAAACGTACTGTATCTTTCGCTAGCCGCGTTTCTTGTGATGGTTTATCACGAGTCCCGTATCTATCTATGCCGTATCTGTGGCGGTGTAACAAAAACGCCGCGAAGACAGGCAAAGGCTCAGTGACCGATTAGGCGTCCAACACTTGCGCGACGCCTGTGCTCTGTGACCCACACAGCAGCCACCGACTTTCAGCGTGATGCTGGTCGTTTAGGAGCTCCGCGATGTCCAGGTCACAGCCATCCGATCACATGTTTCCCGGATGATGCGGTGGGTTGCTCTGAAGAAATCGGTTGGTTCTTCTTCTCATGGTACCTTGCGACCATGTGGGCTCAGCGTGTTACATTCTATGCTTCTGGTACTCTCTTCCCAAGTACTTCTCTTCCATGCCTTACTTAATCTATGGGTATCATCATCATCATTGGCCTACTTTGTCTCGGAGACAATGAGGTGTTCGCGTCACGTGGTATGTTCTGTGCTGAATCACGTTCAGTGGCTGTAATGGCCCTGTCTGGAGTAGCAATCCTTTGCCACAGTTGCTGCAGTGAACTGGAGACCTGAAGCGATGCATGTGATGTTCTCTCCTGCCTCTTTGCACCTCCACATGTGATATTGTTTTCTTCTTTTCTTTTTTGAGCTTGCCAGCATGCTTGCCTGTCTTTGTGCCCTTTAATGTTTTTGTCTATACACTTGAAGTTATATGGGTATATGTGCATGTATATATATATAACTTTGTATATATAGCAACTATATATATAACTTTGTATATATATATATATATATATATATATATATATATATATATATATAACTTGAATACATGTAATATGGGTATATGTTGCATGTATTCAGAATATATATTACTAGATTTGTCATTGTTTCTCTTCCGTTCTATTTCTAGTTTTTATGTGTGCTTTTTGTATTTGCATTTATTTAGATCATTCGTTTTTATTCCCAGATTTTCGTAGAAGCGTTTGTATTTAGTGATCCATATTTTTAAAATTGTCACGCCTGTTGTTCGTTGCTTGATGATAAAGGCCTGGTTAGTCGGCTCTTGTTGTATTTTGTCATTGTTTTTTTGTAATTTAGCCAAAACTGAAAACACTACAGAGCCTACCTGAAGCAGTGCAAGACATCTTTACAAACATTACCAAGTTTCTCTCTAAGCACATTACCAAGTTCTCTCTACAAACATTACCAAGGTTTCTCTCTACAAACATTTATAGTTCTCTCTACAAACATTACAAGTTTCTCTCTCTAGAAACATTACCAGTTTCTCTCTACAAAACATTACCAGTTTCTCTCTACAAACATTACAAGTTTCTCTCTACAAACATTACTAAGTTCTCTCTACAAACATTACCAAGTTTCTCTCTACAAACAGTGCAAGATATCTTTACAAACATTAAGTTTCTCCTAAAACATTATCAAGTTTCTCTACAAACATTACCAAGTTTCTCCTACAAACAGTGCAAGATGTCTTTAAACATTGCAGGTTTCTCTCTACAAACATTGCAAAGTTTCTCCTACAAAGTGCAAGATATCTTTAAACATTATAAGTTTTCTCTCTCCTGAAACATTGCCAGGATTTTCTCCCTACAAACAGTGCAATATATCTTTCAAACATTACCAAATTTCTCTCTACAAACAGTACAAAGATATCTACAAACATTACCAGGTTTCTCTCTACAAACATTACCAAGTTTCTCTCTCCCAAAACATTATGAAGTTTCTCCTACAAAGCAGTGCAAGATATCTTTACAAACATTGAGTTTCTCTCTACAAACATTAGTTCTCTCTACAAACATTTACCAAGTTTCTCTCCCTACAAGGTGCAGATATCTCTACAAACATTACCAAGTTTCTCCCTACAAAAAAAGGAGGTTATAGGATATCTTCCTAAAACATTCATAAGTTTCTCTCTACAAAACTTATTACCAAGTTTCTCTCTACAAACATTACCAAGTTTCTCTCTAAACATTACAGATTTCTCTCTGCAAACATTACAAGTTTCTCTACAAACAGTGCAAGATATCTTTACAAACATTACCAAGTTTCTCTACCAAACATTGTCAAGTTTCTCTCTACCAAACATTACCAAGTTTTCTCTATAAGTGTACTCAGTTTCTCCCATACAAACAGGCAAGATATCTTTACAAACATTACCAAGTTTCTCTCTCTGAAACATTGCAAGTTTCTCCTACAAAGAGTGCAGGATATCTTTAAACATTACCAAGTTTCTCTCTTCTGAGCATTGCCAAGTTTCTCCTACAAACACCAATTGCAATATATCTTCTAAGTACCAGTTCTCTCTACAAACAATTAGAATATCTCTAAACTTGTTACCATTTCTCTACAAACATTACCAAGTTTCTCCCTACAAACAATTTGAATATCTTTACAAACATTACAAATTTCTCTCTACAAACATTCTAAGTTTCTCTCTATTATTAAGTTTCTCCTACCAAGGAAGTGCAAGATATCTCTACAGAAACATTACCAAGTTTCTCCCTACAAAGGAGTGCAAGATATCTTTACAGAACATTACCAAGTTTCTCTCTACAGAAAAATTACCAAGTTTTCTCTCTAAGAAGCATTACCAAGTTTTTCTCTACAAACATTACAAGTTTCTCTGAAACAGTACAGGAATATCTTTACAAACATTACCAAGTTTCTCTCTACAAACATTACCAAGTTTCTCTCTAAACAGTGCAGATATCTTCTAGAAGCATTGCCAAGTTTCTCCTACAAACATTACCAAAGTTTCTCCTACAAACAGTGCATGATATCTTTACAAGAACATTACCAAGTTTCTCTCTACAAACATTACCAAGTTTCTCCTGAAGCAGTGCATGATATCTTTACAAACATTACCAAGTTTCTCCCTACAAACATTACCAAGTTTCTCCCTACAAACAGTGCCATGATATCTTCTAAAACCTTCTTTAAGTTCTCCTGACATTACCAAGTTTCTCCTACAAACGGTGCATGATATCTTTACAAACATTACCAAGTTTCTCACAAACATTACCAAGTTTCTATCTACAAACAGTTGCATGATATCTTTACAAACATTACAAGTTCTCTCTACAAACATTACAAGTTCTCTCTACAAGCAGTGCAAGTTATCTTTACAAACATTACCAAGTTCTCTCTACCTGCTTTTGACCATGAGATTTCTCTCCTCACAAACGGCCTGCAAGTTTTTCTCTACAAACATTACCAGTTCTCTACAAACAATTGCAAGAATATCTTTACAAACATTACCAAGTTTTACTCTACAAACATTGAGCCTCCCTACAAGGGAGTGCAGGGTAAGTCTCTACACACCTCCCACTATCCTCTACAAGAGCCTTTTTGTATCTAAGTTAATGATGATATGAGTTCAGATCTATGTGTAGGGCAATGTTCATCTAAAATGATGAATCATCATAGACAGTCTTATGTAGCAATAAATCAAGTACAAGACAGTTAGTTCCACTTGTAAGAAAAAATAAAAGTTTTGTGATTCTGTCACGATAGCAAGATGACGGCAGTGATTTTCACAAGCTAATCAGATGGATAACAATGATGTTCTAAGACCTTAGATGGATGACTAGCAATGTTACGCCTTCTCCAGATGGGCGACAGCGCGAATATTCAAAAAGCTAATCAGATGGATGGCGTGATGTTTCTAAACTAACCAGATGGGCGACAGCTGATGTTCAAAGCTAATCAGATGGATGACATTAAAGTCTGGCGGGCATGTCATATGAAGTTGCATCAATACAAAAAAAGTGATGTTTAGCTGTAATATTTGAAATCTGTATCAGGGGATGACGATCATGAACCTTAAATGAGGTGAATTACTAGTGCATAGTCGAAAATAAAAGATTAGTCATTTGTCAACCACAAACTCAAGCTTATTTTTTTAAAAATGTCAGTTTAAACAGGTATCAACTGTTTTTAAAATAGCAATACTCAACTGTCTTTCTGCTCCCAACATTCTTATTATCTGATGTCAAGCCTGGATGATGAAGAGCTGATCACTGACCAAAGATTTAGAATGCTGGAAGTAACAGAGACCAGTTTAGAAATGAGACATCAGGAAAAAGTGGGTACAATATGTTACTAGACTTCATCAGAAACAACAAATTAAATGGTTCAACACATCAGCAGATTGCCAACCAGACCATAGATATTTTACAAGCAATGTTACTCCCAATATGGTGGATACAAAGCAAAAAGACTGTCCGCAAGGTGGACCACCAGAGATAACAGAGGTGTCAAATGCACTATGAGCTGCACACAAAAGCCAGTTCTGAGAAATCTCTTCTTATGCAGCACAGTGAGATAAAACAAGTTAGAAAAGGCAAAAACTCTCAACTGTTTGAACAAAAGTCATCGCTTAAAAGTGTCAGTGTGAGCTCCAGACAGATTGTGTGTGTGTGTACATCAATCATGTTTGATTGTGCTACCTTAATAATGCATGTTTGATTGTCTACATATCAATACGTAATGCAAGTCAGAACTAAGCATCTGATACAATATTGGAAATACTGGCCTGGAAACACCTCTGTGAGGTTGTGTGTGAGGCCTGAACCTGGGTGAGAGTGTGTGAGAGAAACAGACCTGGGTGAGAGTGTGTGTGAAACAGACCTGGGTAAGGGGTGTGTGAGAGACAGACACCGTTGAGGGTGTGTGTGAGAACAGATGCAGGTAGTGTGTGTGAAAACAGGCTCCCTGGATAGTGTGTGTGAAGACAGGCCTGGGTAGGGTGTGTGTGAGAGACAGACCTGGGTAGGTGTGTGTGAGACAGACCTGGGTAAAGTGTGTGCAGTGAGCCTGGGTAAGGTGTGTGTGAAGCAGACTGGGTGAGTGTGTGAGAAACAGACCTGGGTAGTGTGTGTGGCTCAGGGCCTGGGTAGGTGTGTGAAAATAGACTAGGTGGTGTGTGAGAAACAGACCTGGAAATTAATTGTGTGTAGGGAAACAGACCTGGGTGAGTGTGAAAAGCAGACCTGGGTAAGTGTGTGTGAAAGCAGACCTGTGGTGTGTGTGAGGAGCAGACCTGGGTAGTGTGTAAGAAACAGACCTGGTGAGTGTGTAGAGGAAACAGACCTAGGTAGTGTGTGTGAAAGTGAACCTAGAGTAGTGTCTGTGAGAAACAAGCTACCGTTAGTGTGTGTGAAACAGGCCTAGGTAGTGTGTGTGGGGAAGAAGATATCTTGAAATTACTAACTAAAAATCTAGGATATAAAGAAAAATCTGTTCTGAAGTAGTTTATCTCAAGCTGCTTTTTGGGCTCCCAAGTATAATATCCTGCTTCTTGGAGCCAGTAGTGCTAAACCTGACCCATGCATCTCAACACTAAGCTTCAAGAAATTTTCAATATCTACCCTGTAAGCTAACCAGACCAGCGTGCTAAGCCGGCCTTGCATCTCAGCACACCAAGCTTCCAAAGTACAATATACATACTTCTTAGACCAGCAGTTAACAAGCGACATGGCATCTCAGCATGGCTTCCCAGTATAATATCCTATGCTTCTTAAGACCAGCAGTGCAAGCGACATGCATCTCAGCACTGAGCTTCAAGGCATGTCTATGCTTCTTAGACCAGCAGTGCCGTGACATGCATCCTCAGCTTGCTGAAAGCTTCCAAGTATAATATCTACTTCTTGAACCAAGCAGTGCTAAACACGACATGCATCTCCAACACTGACTTCCAAAGTACAATATCCTGTCTTCTTGAACCAGCGGTGCTAAGCTTGGCTTTGTGCATCTCAGCTTTGAAGCAGCATGGTTCAGCATGTGACAAGCTGCACCCGCGAATGGTAAGCAAAACATAAGACCCAACAGCTGATTGTTGTTGTTTGTTGTCAAAGTAGCAGATGGAACAGAGACAAATGTTTATAACATAGATCTATTGTTTGGTAGATGTTAGCCATAACTCATCATGTCTGTGAATGGACTATACTTGGTGCTAGAGAATCATTGATGTCCTTCACAGATACAGGAGATTCTGTGTAAACCTGAAACATCAACAATAAAAACTCGAACATTTCAATAATAAAATGAATGATTTAGTGAACAAGCAAGATTCACAACTAAATGTTATCCTGAATTAAAATAATAATTTATGATTCTCAACTAAATATTGTCTAATTAAAATGTGAACATGATTCCACAACCTTGTCCCTAGTTAAAATAATGAACAAGATTCTCAACTAAACATATGTAAGTGTATGAATAGTAAGATACTAGTGCTGAATTGATTCAACATCAATTTTGGTGTCATCATTCAAAAGTAGGGTCAGAAGAGGTAAGACAAGGCTGCATTACTATCCCGCTGCTATTCATCACAGTACATTGACCACATTTGTAAAAATAGCTAACACCAGCGAAGGAAACAACCTCGGAGAACTCTTGAAATGTTCTTTTACAGGCGATCAGGCAATCATATCAACAACAGAAGAACAGCTACAACAACATCGCAGACTCCAGTTAGCATCTGCAGATACACAACGCCAAGAATTAACATCGACTAAGCAAGTAGCAACATTAGCCAGAGAAAACCTGTAACATCTCCATCGATAATCATCCTACTAAATCAAGCAAAAGATTTCACATACCTGGGAACATTTTTGTAAATGGAAGAACAACTAATGAAATTCAACACAGATACAACAACAAACCAAATGATAGAGGGCAAATGGCGCCAATTTTAGATGCAAACACGTCACCATAGACACAAAAAAGAGCAATGTTCAACACAATCTCCACATTGTATTTACCAGTGCCAAACCTGGACATGACAGCAAACGATAGAAGAAAACTAGTCACAGCAGAGTAGTGTCTCGCAGAATGCTGGGTGTAACAAGAAAGCCGGTTAGTAGACATCAGGAAAAAGTGGGTACAACATCAGTACTAGACCTCATCAAGAAACAGCAAATTAAATGGATTCGATCCATGCAGATTACCATCAGACAGTACCCCAAATAGCAATGCTGCTCGATACAATGGGTACAAAAGCAAAAAGAGCGTACGCAAAAGATGGACCTCAGAGATAACAGAAGCGACGAAAGAGACTATCTGACGCATACTGCGGGCCCGTTTAGAAATCTCTTCCTGACCTGGCGTGTAAGCGCTGGGATTCGAGAAGAAGAAAGATTTCAAGTAGGTGGCCAAGGATCGTAGATCATCCTTATTCATTCTAAGGTCCACTTGCAATTGAGTCTTTAGATGCTAGATCTGCCCACTCTGTCTGGGTGCCCACAGAACATCTGCATGCACACAAGGGCAATAAATCTGTTTTACAACCAATTAGATGGGAGCACTCTTGAGACTCAGCAAACTCTTTGCATATTCAAATGTCCCCCTATCTCTTTCTTGGCAACAGTGATCTCTCAACATCATCGATTCAACACCTATCTCTTTCTTGGAAAACAGTATCTCTAAACATCATCTGAATGTAAACTTTTCTCTGTTCTTGGCAACAGTGATCTCTAAACATCATCTGAATGTCAACCCTATCTCTGTTTTTGGGCAGCATGATCTCTAAACATCACCCTCAGTTTTAAACCCTTTTAATGGTTTCTTGTTTCTCAGGAGGCTGACAAAATTATGTTTTTCGTAGTTGTTGAAATACTGAAATAAATCAATCATAAACATTTTGGGAACCAAACTAGCCAATGATGTAGTCTCTTCTATCTTAAAACTGAATAGATGCTTGTTTTTCCTATTCATCACAAACTGCCAATAGATTTTTGTCTCTTCAAACATGAAAAACCTAGCCAATAGATGTTAGTCTCTTCTATCCATCAAAACTAGCCAATAGATTTAGTCTCTTCTATCACATGAAAAAGGGTGCTTTTTGGGCGCCCCATTAGCCACTATAATTAAATATACAGATAATTACTAATAATAATAAAAATTTAAAAAAAACCCAAGATATACTGCTGGTGTTTGTGAAAAAACACCCCATCCCCTAACCACTTCACCCAATAAAACACCCCCTCAGCATCTACCCCATCACTTCCCATCAAGTAAAACACCCTCGACATCTTCTCTCCCACCCGTAAAAAAAACCTCAGACATCTTCTCCTCCTTCCCCTCATAAAACCACAATTCCATTCCTCTTCATTAAGTAAATAAGTCCCAATAAAAGGGGCCAGACGGAAACCCCTGGTTTGACAATCTTCAAACTGGATGTAACCTTAACATCTTTACTCAAAATTTAAAAAACTTTTCAATTTTCAAAACTCTCAACTTTCTTTGATCGATTGATGGACCATCATCATTGCACTTCATGAGTAACCCTGTTTTGATCTCTTTTTTACACGGAAATCTGGACCCGTGCACAAACTTCTCGGTGAGGGGCTCGATATAATTTAAAAAATTGTAACCTATTTATCAAGATAAATTAAAAAATTTATCTCCAATCAATTATGCTCTCTTTTTTTCTGTCTCTCTCTCTTCATGGGGGAGGGTTTGATATGTCATGTTCTTGATGGTTTTTAATCCTGGTGAGTCAATATTGGCACCTTCTTCTTGAGTGCTTCATTGACCAGGCCGGATTAGACCAGCTGGAAGCCCGTAAAATTTTTAAACGGGCCCCAAGTTTTTATGATAATAAATAATAAAACATAAATTTTACAAACAAACTTTCTCGTTTTGTGAAAATTTAGAATAATATAGCAAATCAATTTCTCTATAAATTACATTCAATTTCATTAAGGTGGGAAAATTATTTACGATCTTGTCCCC
>JADZMA010001845.1:0-14578 GCA_020796225.1 Arion vulgaris
ACAACGCAAAGAAGAAGAAGAATATAGTTTGTTGACCGCCAGCCCAGCGTGTTCGTAGGGGTTGGACGACGGATGACAAGTCCCGTGAGTGTGGTTCAATTCCGGGGGCTGGAAGGAAAGCCACAGGTTTTCAGATTCACGGTGTTCGGGCACCGGAACCCAAGGGTTAGATGTTGATGGCACCGAGCCAAGAGCTCAAAGCTCAAGTGCTTCTGAATCGGAAAACAAAATAGTTCTTATGAAATATCTTCCGTATATCAGGGACAGAGAGGAGAACAAAATATCATGGACAGAGGGGGAACAAATATATCATGGACAGAGGGGAGAACAAATATATCATGGACAGAGAGGAGAACAAATATATCATGGACAAAAGGGGAGAACAAATATATCATGGACAGAGAGGAGAAAAAATATATCATGGACAGAGAGGAGAACAAATATATCATGGACAGAGGGGAGAACAAATATATCATGGACAGAGAACAAATATATCTATCCAGAAAGAACTCAACATCAAAGAAAAATGCGATGTACACTTAATTAATGGGGAAAATTTGCATTTTTAACATATAAAAAAACAAAGGGTGGAGAAGCCTTTTTTAAAGGAAAAAATCCCGACGAAGAGGAAGAGGAAGACCACGTGAAGATGGGTTTAGAATAAGACTAATGATTTAAACCCAGGGCTGCAGAAGGAGACATCTGGCGTCAGGGAGACTACTATAATAAAAAAGAAGAAGTGTAATTCATGGTTTCTTCTTTCAAAGCTCTTGTATTGCTTCAATCTTCAGTCAGATGATGCAGCTCTATACTCATGTGAAACGACTTCTTTGTCAAGTTGTATTTCTAAAATGTGTCTGCGATGTATAAGTGCCCCAACTGCACTCCAGTTCAGTAACTCGCACTCACGAGACCTTCTCATTCAGGCGCAGGCGCCGGCATATGTTAAGAGGAGAGATTGGCAGGCAATCCTCCTGGAAAATGGGTTTTTTGTTAAAACAGTTTTATGCGAATCTTGTCTTCGCCATTTTCTCACAGTAAACTATTTTAGTTAAAATTTGTAAATTCATATTGCCATCCTGAAAAATGTAAAGTGGCGCCTATGGTAGGTGCCCAAACCATCATAGGCTGCGTTATCAACAAAAAGTGCTGTTTTTGAAATCCATTGAGTGGCAACAACCATCTCAGTTTATGAAAAATTGAATATGAAAAAATGTTTAATTCTTGCTCCTTCAACACCTCATTGTGGACTTCAGAAAAAAACCTCAACTATCCAACGATGACTACCATACCTCGACAGAAAAAGACAGACTATCATCTTCCGACTCAGGATGGGACATAACAGACTGAATAAACACTACACAGGCTAGATTGTCTCCATCCAATCTGTGTCCCGTGGCACCACTGGGGCAAACCACAGAACATGTCGTGCAAGACTGCCCTATATGTCCTCCTAAAAAGGGAATCTACACTACAAACCAATACTACTTCAAAACTACATGGCTAGACAACAGTCGACTTCATCATAGAACGGCTCTAACGGTATGATCATTAAAATATGATCAACAAATAAACAGTGACAGGTTTTAAAGAGCTTGAAAAACAAATAGACAAACACAGGATTCGAACCACTTGCCCTCATTTCAGACACCCATCACCAGCCTAGCAATACGAGCGTTCTTAAAAAACACAAACCAGGAGCCATTCACTGTTTGTTTGTTGATCATATTGTGCTTCCGTTGCTTCCTCTGGGGTTCTTGCAAAAAATTTTTTGTCTATCCGATCATTAAAATAGCGATCAAATGAAGACGACTACCTGAAAGAAATGTATTATGGACACACACAACCTAGTATAAGGGTTTTTAATTTTGGGTGTTGGTATTCTGTCTCACAAGATCTTTTATCAGTCTATTCACTTTGTTGCTTTTTTGTGTTTGCATAAGTTGTTTCTTCCGATGATAGCTTATTGTTGTTCGATGATTTCTGTAAGTAAAGTTTTCAACTACTTTGTGCATAAGTCAGTCAGCTCTCACGGCCTCGATATGACTAATCAGATCAGATATCATTATCATCATCATCATCATCAAATAGCGTGTCTGACAGAACTTTGCCACATTATTTAAGGGGCAGTACTAGCAGAGATTGATTCCGTTAGTAAAACAATCACTAAAATTTCAATTTTAAAGATTTTAATCCCATATTTTCAGATGTACTTAACATATCATTAAGCTGTGTAAAACAGAAATGTTACTTTGTTCAGTAAAACAAGAAGGTAAATGTGAATTTGGACATGAAAATTATTTTGACATGTGCAAAATACAGATGTCACTTTTCACACTTTTTTGTTAAATGATACAATCAAATTCATTCAAAATTAAACAGCATACACACAGATTGTGTGATTTTGCAAGTATATAAAATAGTATATGTTTATAGATTTTATTTTATTCCCACAAATTTATCTTTTATGGTTTTAATATTGTCTAATGTAGAAAAACCTATAAAATGAATATAATTAAGATATTGGAATGCCCTTAGTAAACGCTATAGACAGTTCTATTGTAAACAAACATGCAATATTGCATGCTGTTTGGTTAATATTTGACAAAGTTATGATGTAAAATTAATCATGTATTGTTAATTTTCGAACAAAATAAAACCATCGTGCGAGAAGATTTTATAATCTTTTGTCATCATAACTTAAAACTATTTAACCAATTCTAAATTTTTTAAATGTCCACAATTCGTTAACCTAGTATTAGATACCAAGTACGTCGAGAAATTTAAAAACTATTTTTTCGGTTTTCCCCTTCTAGCAGTGCCCTTAGCAGTCCTTCAGAATTTATTTTCCCTCATAGGCCAGGTGCCCCCCCTTTCAGCCGTCATGCTTAGATCATCAGTTACATTCTGAATCCATCTTTTCGTGTTTTCCCTCGTCTTCTCTTTGCCGGATGCCTCCTTCCATAATGGTGTTGCCATATCTACCTGTTTATATGTTCAAAATACCAAATAAGGAGAAGGGTTGGCTTCATTGCACCGGGTATTGGCTGAAATCGGATGCATGTGTCCTAAACGTGTAGAAGTCATACGTTTGGGATACAAACAAATGTGCAATGTATACAAGTTCTTGGAAAAGATCAAACATCTCACAAAGAGGATTAAAATTGGTCAAAGAACGAACGCAAAGAAGAAAAAAGAAGTTGCATCGGGTTTCATCATATGGCTCCCGAGGGTTACAAATTTGGGGTGTCAAGAATAGAACCACTGTTACCGCCACGCATGTCGTAAGAGGCGACTAAGGAGGTTTGGCTGAAATCGGATGCATGTGCCCTAAGTGTGAAGTCATGCGTTTAGGGCCTACCAAACCAATGTGCAACGTATACACGTTCTTGGCAAAGATCACCTATCAAAAAGAGTGATTAAATTGGTCGTAAAAAACGAACGCAACGAAGAAGAAGAAGAAGATTGCACCGGGTTTCATCAGGCTCGTCATTCCCCACGAAATGCACGTTATCTGTAAGGAACATTGCAATAGCACGAACTTTGTAGCTACAGTAACATCTTTATTCTTTAGGACCCATACTTTGGCAGTGTATCATTGACAATAACAAGCAATCAAAAAAATGATTGACCACAGAGATGTGGTCTACAGAAGAATGCTGAAAATTCCACGGGCAGCGAAGAAAACAAATGATAGGTTTAAACAGGCCTGCACACAAAGAAACCTTATCAAAAGAATAATAATCAGACAATCAACGTTCTTCGAAATAATGAGAGGTGTAGAATATTTGGTGACACAGGTAAAATTCAGGAAAGGAGGATCGTGAAGACAAAAGGGAGAATTCGCCAGTATTTCGAGTGAAATTTGGGTGTAAAGAATAGAACCACATGCATGTCGTAAGAGGTGACTAATGAGGTTTGGTTAAATCATGCATTGTCCTAAATGTAAGTCTATTCGTTTAGGACCTACTAAACCAATGTGCAACGTATACAGTTCTTGCAAAAAGCCAAACATATTAGAGCGATTAAAATTGGTGGAAAAGAACGAACGCAAGAAGAAGAAGAAGAAGGAGAATTGTTGGATGGTCTGACATTATAGTTGCACAAAATATCGACGTCAGAACTGATTAACGCCACCAATGAGGTCGAATTGAGGAGTGACATGATCGCCTACGCCGGCAGCATGGCATAATTTATTGATTAAACTATAAGAACAATGATATCTTCATTACACGGAAACCATATGTCAAGATGTCCTGAGTCACCAATATGGGCAAGTTAGTTAGTTAGTCTTTCCTTTTGGGGCCTGTGGGCGGCTATAGGGCAGAGTCATAGCTTTTCATGTCCCCAGGTTCGTTGCTATCTGTTTTAGGTCTTTAAGTTTACTAGGCCCATCGTTGAGCCTTCCCTGGTGATGGTTCTACGCAGAGTCTCTCTTGGTCTTCCTCGTTTTCTTTTCCCTCTGGTGTCCATATGAGGGATTGGTAAGGAGTCTTCTCTCATCCATTCTAAGTGTGTGGCCGATGTAGTTCCAGCGGCGTTTTCTTTCTTATAAAATTTGATACATTTTCTTGCTTGGTCTCTTGTCTTATTTGGGTATTGGGTCTGAAATCTGACCATTTGAGGTTCAATATTCTTCTAAGACATTTATTTTCAAAGTTATCTAATTTTCTTTCTAGAGCTTTTATTGCTTTCCAACTCTCGCATCCATAAGTTAATATTGGAATCACACAAGGAAAGATCTTTAATTGTAAGTGCTTGCTGAGGAATTGGACTTCATATATTTGACAATTTTTTAAAAAGCACTTGATGCCAATGCGATTCTGTGTGGAATTTCTGGCTGTATCCCCGTAGATGCATCATACTCCCTAGGTATGTAAAACTTGCCCTTTCAAGAGTGTATTTTTTTTAGTTGAATATTTTCGGGACTGCTGGTAAGGTCAACAATTTTGTTTTGTGGTGTTTTTGGAGACCAATTTGTCCTGAGATATTTTGGAGAAGGTTTGTTTTCATTTGAATATCTTGATGTGATGAACTCAAGGGCTATATCGTTGGCAAACAAGTCTTCTAAAATTTTATCAACCCACTTGATGCCCATCATTGCGTTATTGGTGCATTTTCGCATGACCAGTCAATTCTTTTCCCAAAGGCATTTGATAAGACGAGCCTTGTTTTCCCCCTGTTCCACGGGAACCAGTCAGAGTTACCGAAATCTGTTCTACACTGCAGCGATTCACTGTGAAGGATTTTATGATGTTGATGAATTTAGAGGAAACCATAGTTTTTAGTAGTTCCAAAGCGTAGGACGGTGAATCTGTCAAACCCTTTCTGAAATCAACAAAGTTGATGATTAAATTCGATTGAAATTCTCGAACTCTTCAATGATTACTTAGTGAAGATGTGATCTATGTGCTCGTTTTGGTCTAAACCCTGCTTGTTCTTCTCACTTTCATCTATAGACTTTCATCTCTCGAGTAACAGCTACAAAAAAAGTTTTCCTGGCTGACAGTGGGGTGACCCGCCAGTTATTACAATCAGACAAATCTCCTTTTTTTAGGTAATTTGAAAATAATACCATCTTTCCACTGTTGTGGGGGGATTATTTGCAGATTTCATTTATAAGTTGGAGTATATGTTGGAGTATGGAGTATATATGGAAAAGAAAGCTATGTTTAAAACAGTTTTCATACACAATAAAACAAAGCAAGCATTGAGCAACCATTTGACGTGAGTCTGCTTTGGTGGTTCCCATGTGACCAGTTTGATCTGATACTAGGCTTGAAAATGGAAGGAATCAGTCATCTAAAATCTGTTTTTTTCTGGGTTTCTTCACTACAACCCCAGAAAGATATGCAGAACTACATGAACAGATTTTCTAGAGCATGATTTTTTTTGCCTTACCATCAACACCAGAACATCTGATGTCATGTTACAGCCTGCCGCTAGAGAGCAATTACAATGACCAAATCATCAATGACCATGTCTCCTGCCAACAGAGAACAATGTCATCAAAGGGAGCTTCTCACCCAGAGCGGCAGACGTAGACTCTAAGTTCAGCAAAAGAAAAATGCAATGGTAGGTAATATTTCGATGACTGCACTTTAGTACGTGGAGCAGATCCGATAAATTCGTCACAACTATAATAGTTTTTCAGACCATAGTGCCCAACGCTATTGTTTACCAATGAGACATGGACAGAGTATAGAAGACACACAAGAAAACTAAACCACTTCTATATCAGCTGTCTCAGAATAAAATGGCATGACACATTTTCAGATACTGAAGCCCTCCTGGGGGTAGATATCGATATCCACACTCTCTGTGGGGCCTCAGTAGCGTAGTTGCTAGTGACTCGCTTTTAGACTAGTGATCCTGGGTTTATCTTTTCTCAAATCCTGTTTGCTTACAGTCAGGATAAGAAGAGATTTTAGAACGGCTTTTGTGGCGCTCGTAAACAGTGTCTTTCGTCGCCTCTGCTATCTCTGAGGTCCGTCTTTTGTATGGTCGGACTTCTGCTTTGTTTAATTTTATCGGGAACATCCTTTTGAGGTGCACTGTCTCTTGTAATCTGCTTGTGTGGTCGAAACCCTTTAATTTGTTGTTTCTTTATGAAGTCTAGTACGATGTTGTACCTTTTTTCCTGATGTCTTCATTTTTCAACAGGTTCTTTGTCTTTCCCCCAGCATTCTGCGTAGACACTTATCTCTGTTGTGACTAGTTTTCTTTATCTTTTTAGTCAAATCCCGGTTTGTCACTGGTAGCATAATGTGTGGGAAAGATTGTTTGAACATTGCTCTTTTGTTTGTAATTATGAAGAGATTTCTATTGAATGAAAGCTTAACTACTAGTTAAAAACTGCCACTGAAAATGCAAGTGATGTCTTTGGAGCAAACCCTTTTTGTCTAAAAAGAAATTGAAATTTGGGAACTCCATAATGTTTGGGTCTCAATATCACTAAATGACATATTTTCTTTAAAATATCGATTTTCAAATATGTTTATTCTGTTAGTTTTATATCTCTAGAATCGAAATCAGTTTTTTTTTAAATTGAATTTAAAAAAAAAAAATTTTAAAATGAGATTTTAAACAGCCCACCCTCACGAAATTTAACGTATTTTTAAGAGGGAATGTCTAGAAATACCGTTTGGTTGGTACATTGTGATCAGGATCTATTCTATAACACATATCGAATTATATATCATTGTAAAGACTGTCCCTAGTACTACCTGATAAACAATATCTCATTTGACTGGGGAAATAAGAATTTAGCAACCGTTTGTTCTGTCTACCCTTAATGGCAACAACACAACACATTTTTATCGAAATAAGAAATAAACATTTTCCGACAATAAAGGTAGAATAAATTTACACAAAAAAATTTAAAAATATAAAATAATTACAGAAAATGAAAAAAAGGTATGATCTGCAGACAAATGCACCACACAGATCTATCAAAAAAAATAAACGTGACTGAAATTTGTAGTCTCTTATTTTTATTTTCCCCGGACATAGACTGAAATCAGAAGGAGACTGGATGTAAACCAGTCACAATTCATAAAAAAACAACAGATTAAATGGTTTGGGCACCTGACAAGAATGCCCTGTTATCGCCTACCACAGAGGCCACGAAAAAGTATAATGAGTACAAAGCAGAGGAAGACCAGAAGATGGAGCGACGGCATCAAGAACAACCTTACGAACACGAAAAATCAGCTTACAAAGTGCCTTTTTAAAAAAAGCACACACCAGATCACTACTTTACCACACTTCTAAAACAGAAGTAAATGGTGGAAGAAAAAGAAGATAGACTGACAAAACGGTCAAGCACTGACACTTCTTGTGGCGTCTTGTAGGACAACAATAAAATCTATTTAAATTGTTCGCTAAATGGATATCCTTCGTAGGTAGCTAAATGACTGACCTACAAGATATCTTCTCTACTGTTGTCGTGCCCGTGGTTTTTTTGTGGTCTTCAATGGTTGTCATGCGCCTTCAAGCTCCGTATGTGCATACCTTGCAGAATGTGATATCGCTGTTTCCCAACGGGTTTGTTTTTCTTACATGGACAGAGTGCTTTAACTTCCAACCTGTATACCCCAGTCCTCGTTTAGTCTTCGTATCTACTCAAGATCTTTCTGGCTTAGTTAAACCTGATAGGAACACAAGATTTCTACGGCATAGATCTCAAAGTCATTGAAATATTCAAACTCATCCACAAAACACGACACTAAAACCGTGGGGGGACAACACAGATGACTGTGTGAAAACATTCATTTTATACAAATATCATCCAAATATACACACAAGACACTCCCATGTGTGTTGCAAATATGTATTTACTGTTCTGTATTTATTTAATTTCTACTAATGAAGTGGACATGATGTGGAAGAAATAAACGATCATTCATGTATAGCAGTGCTGTCCAGCGTTTTTTAAATATTGGGCCATCTGGACTGATGAGGCGCGGGGGACATGTGCAACCGAATAATTATAATAAAACAATAGTAATAGCAACATTAGACAACTGATAAACGATATTTATTCCAACTCTCTGCTATCAGTGTCAAACATGGCCCTTGACTAAGACACAAGAAAGAAAGATTACAACATGTGAAATGAGATGTCTACAAAAATCTGTCAACGTTACAAGGAGAGATAGAGTGCGAAACGAGAATATCAGAAGCATCGTTGGTACTATACCATGCATACAGTACATCGAGAACAAAGAATCTAGTGGTTCGGCCATCTAATGAGAATGGAAAAACATTTACTACCATCACGTGCCTATAATAATCGACACTCAGGGCGCAGAGCACGAGGCAGACCAAGAACACGATGGATAGATAACATCTCAGAGTCCCTGCAAAGGCATGGACTGACAACGTCGGGGGCAACCCACTTGGCACAAGATAGAAAACTAACTCTCACCACGGGCTTCACGGCAAATGTGGTTAAGATAAGATAAGATAAAAATATAACATTAATAATAAAAATATATAACATATGAAAACGCAATCCCTACTAAACGTTTAATTAGGAGAAAAAAAAATGTTTATTTACGAAAGAATCGAATATAATGTAGTCTATAAATATTGTATTTTTGAATTTCTGATGAACGTTAATGCTAAGAGTAAAATATGGACCAGCGATGTAAAGGCACTATGGCCCGCGGCAACCCGTTGACAGCACTGATGTATATTGTATTCTCTTGTTATGGTTTTACCTTAGTCGTTGTCGATAGAGAGTAACCATTAAACTATGTCCTTTTTCGACACCAACAAACGTGCTCCACTTATTTTGTTTTAGTCACTGTAGATTTTGTAACATCCAACTTCTTAGTCTGTGGGGTCTTGTTCAGAATATGAATATAAATTGTCTGCTTTTGCTAGGCAGGTAGACAGTGTTGTCACCAATTAAAAAAATAATCCAGCATTTTCCTTTAAAAATACACAAAATAAATAGTTATTTTATGCCTTAAAAAAAACAGACTATATGATAACTAAAGAAAAAGACAACTTTTCATCTATAGCATCAAAAATTGGATTGCAGATAGCTATGAAAAAAAATATAATGAAGACAAACCCATGGCAAGTAATGCAGATATGACACTGGAATCTAAAATAATAAAAAAAACAGACAGTTCACCTATTTGGGGAGCAATTTTGATTGCACAGGAAATGTAAAAGAAATTATGATACGAATTGGCAAAGCAACATCAGCTTTTAAAAGTCTAAATAAAATATGGAACTCAAGTTATATAGTATTAAAACTAAATTACGAATTTTCAATTCAAATGTTGATCAATCCTAACATATGCCAGAGAGTTGAAAATGACCAAAAAATATAAAAGCAAGTTGAATGCATTTGAAATAGATGTCTGGGAAAAAAAATGAATATAAATGGAATGAATTCAGGAGAAGTGATGAAATCAGAGATGTCTGGTCAACCACTAGTGACAACTGTTATAAGAAAAAAAAGATGGAGATATGTTGGGCAAAACCCTGAGGGGAAATGATCACGAATATCAAAGCAGGCATAAGTGGGATGCAAAGGTTCAAGAAAGAAGGTCGACCTAAGGAGACCCTGAAGGAACTTTGTTAGAGAGGCAGGAAATATCGGTCTCAGTTCCCTGGAGGATTGAGCGGTTGCCCAGGGTAGAGCGGTATGGAGAAATTACTTGCAGGCCCTATGTAACGTATAACGGTACGAGAGAATTATTATTATATGATAACCAGTATTTTTCCGTTCAACGTTAGAATAAATAGTAAAGGGTGATACCATTTGTATTTACTGTTTCATTTTTATTCTATTTTTTTCTGACAACAAATTCAGTTATTTAAACAATAAAAAGTAAGAAAGAAAAAAAAACCTCTTATATCTCGAGGCATATTGGGTAATATATGTTAGACGCTATCTTTTTATTGACCGTCGACACACGATGGTTAGTGGGAAACATACGATGGTCCCTTACTTCCCAATGCTTTTCCTGGTACCTGATTACGGCTGGTGAACCACAGCAACCTAGATAACTAGGGCCCGACAACTGACGGGAAACACTGGCCTAGATCAGGCGGGCTGGAATCATATATGTTTGAAAGAACACTGAAAAACTTATTTGCAATTTTACTCAATTCTGTGAGTCTATGGTTATTTTTTTGGTGAAAAATATTCATAATATTGATATTCCTTATTGTTAAACTTACCTGTTTAATATCTTGATTTAGCATTTGGTTGATTTTAAAAAGAATTCGTCTATATACAACAATACTGGGAAAGCAAGGTCACGTTGTGTAGTTGTGGTCTGATTTCCCAATTACCTGAGTCCGAGGTCCATAAGTTTATAGTTGGTTCTGGTCGAACTGAGTGTCGTTACGGTCGAAAAAGTACTCCACGCTCATCGGAATTGAATCGGACCAATAGTCTAAGAAGCATTATTCAGACATGATTTTGTTAAAACTTCAATAGTAGGTGTTAACTTTAGAATGCGAAATAATTTTAAATGTAACATACGCATCTTTATGTTTCTGGTCTAGCTCTCTCTCCCCTCTCTCTCAATATCTCTATCTCTTCTATCTCTCTCTCTATCTATCTTCTATCTCTCGCTCCCCCCAAATATCTCTATCTTTTATCCCCTCTCTCTCTCCCCTTTTCCCCTTTTTGCAAAAAGGTTTGGCGGGGGCCTTTGAAGGTCATTTCTCTCTGCCTTTTTCCCGCCCTTTGAAAAGGGGGTTATACCTGTGATTATTTTTTTCCAAAATGTTCTACTGTTGGTTATTTTACATCCCGTGTTCTATACCTTTTTGTGCCCATCGCGGACTTTTTATATGCCAGAGAGTCTCCAGGGTTTTATCAATGTCGTTCTCCCCAAACGTCTCTTTTTGGATGAATGTGTTTAAATTCTTTTGCTAACACTGGTTTTTCCCTTTTAGAATAGTTTTGGTCTAACACTTGAAAAGATCTTTGCAGACAAGGGGGTGGGAAAATTTTTTGGGACATTCCTGTTCTGTCATTTTCCATCTTTCCCTGTTTTGGGTACAAAAAAAGTTAATAGCACACAGCTGGGGTATATATTAATCTTGTTTTTTTACTAAATTTGACTTTTTCGGGCAATTAAGAAATTATTGAAGGTACTGTTGTTGGTTCCGAACCCAAATTCCCACTTTGGGAAATTTTTTTGTTTCCGGAAGAGGGCCCGCAGAGATTCAATTGGGGAATTGACTGATTTTGGGTTAAAATAACCAGGGGAAAAATGAAACAAAATTATTGGACCCTTTTGGAAAATTGCAAAGCCTTTTTTCTGCCTATAAAAACCCTTTATAGAAAAATAAAAAGACGCTGCGCAAACCCCTTTTCTATCCATTTGCCCCCGCCCAACGGGGGGCGACCCCCCCACAGGGGGCTTTTTCCGTTTAGGGGCAATGGCCCTCCCAAAAGTTTAACTAATGTTCGATGTTAAAACCCGATATATTGCTTTTGGGGTCTGTTAAAAAAAACCACTGTTGCTTTTCAATCACTTTATAAGTTTAAAATACTTAATAAGCGGAAAGTACTTATTCGGGGAATTTTATTTTATTTTAAAAAAGCTTTGGGGGAAAGTTTTGGAGGTTTTAAAAAAATGAGTCATTTTTTTAAAAAAAATTTAAAATTGCCCCATTTGATAATCTTTAAAGGAAGGTAAAAATAAAGTTTTTAATTGCAATCTTAAAGATGTAATAGTTTTGGGACAAAAACCACGCATATCCTATTTCCGCCAGAAAGCAGGCCGAATTTTGATTTGGGGGGAAGGGGTACGATGGGGGAACTAAAAAATGAGGGGGTTTTTGCCCTAAATACGGGTTTTGGGGGCCATTGGTTTGATTCCCAGAGTAAGGGGGATACTCACTGTTTAAGCGGGTTTAAATGGGTACCCTTAAAAAGTACCATTTTTGTAGTTGTAAGTTAACAAGGAGCATTTTTTATATGGATTACAGAAATATCATGACCTTTTTTTTTCCAATTTTTACGCAGATTAAAAAAGACGTATTGGGGCATACATTTTTGACAATGACAAAAAAGGTCTTTAGTCAAAAAATGGGGTTTTTTCCAAGAGTAACAGATGTAAAAAAGGCAGTCGGGGGAAACAAAGTTTTAAATAGAAAAGAATAGAATTTTCAAATATATAGACTGTGGCCCCTTAAAAAGGGAATAATAGAGCAGATAGAGAAAAAATAAGAACAGTTTGAGGTAGCTAGAAAAAAAATAGAGAACTAGAGGGGAAAAAAATTTTCCCCAGGACTGTTGGGACAGATAAGAAAAAAAGAAGAAAACCCAAAGTTTTTCCCACGTAGAAGATATAACTATTGGGGGTTTAAATTTAAAGTTTAATTAGAAGAGAACCCCCTTTTTATTTTTTCAGAAGAGGTTTTTAACCAAAAAAACGTTGGTATAAATTTTTTAAAAGGGCCCTTTTTCTTCAAAAAGGGTTATGTTGTAATCCAATTTTCTAAACGAATATAACCTAGGGAAATTTTTTTATATTAATGTATTCCCCAATTCTTTTTCCCCAAAAATGTTTTACCAACGAATCAATGAAACGAGGTCGTCTTGAGGCGCATTTGAAGGCAAAACACAGTTCATATTAATTAGATTTTAATTAAAATTTTAAAAGGACAATTTTGGAAAAAAAGGGAACATTTGGGCTCTGTTTTTGCTTATACTGCAACTGTTTTAAATTTTAAACTTAATAAATCAAAGTTTTTACCATTGCCAATATGGGGGAAACAAATATAGGGGAGAATTTTAACAAACCCCTTTATCAGCATTTTTAAAGGTTCTGGAAAAAATGAACCCAAAAAGAGGGAAAACTTGCAATTATAACAATACTGGCGCAATTTGAATAGACGAAAAGAGTAAGATATTGAAATAAACCTTTTTGAAAAAACTTTAAAAAGAACATTCTCAGTAAATTGATGAATCAAGTTGAAAAAGGTGTTGAAAAAAATTGATAACTTACATAAGATATAATTATAAGGGGTTTTTTTTAAAAAAAATGTTTTCTTTTAAATCAATTGAAAGAAATGCAACCCAAAAATATATATAAATAAGCTAAAAAAAATTTTTTAATGTCAAAAAAATACCCAAAAAAAAATAAACATCTTTTCCCGGTGGTACTCCAAAATGATAGGCAAGAAAAAAAGGCTGGGTTAAAATTCCTGGGAAAATGAGAAAAGCCCTTTAAAAAATTTTTATACAGGGTTGGTAAGTAAATATATTTCATTTCAAAAGAAGTAATTTAAATTTAATTATAAAGTGTACAATGCTAAAAGTTTTAAAGAAAAAATGGGGTCTCTTCAATTTTTTTGAAAAATTAAAACCATTTAGATTTTTTTCACACTGAAGTTAAGGGTTTCAAAAGGGAAATAGTGAAAAAAATTTATGGAACTTTTTATATTTTTGGGGATTTTTTGGACAAACCTGAAATGGGAAATATATTTAACGGTCGTGGGAAAGCATTTGGAAATTTTCTTTTGCCGATATTTTGAAAAACTAAAATATTAAATAACCAACTTCAAGGAAAAAATAAAAATCTTTTTGATGCAAAAAAAAAGATATCTGGTTTTATTACCTTTTTTTAATTTTTCAGAAATATATTTGCAAAAACCCCTTTTTAAAATTTTATTTCCCGCAAAAGTGAAGGGCTATACCGTAACTTTTTTGTTGATCATCTGAAAATTTATCGGTTGATTTAAAAGAAAGACTTTTTTTTGCGTGATTGAATTTTAATTTTTGTGAATTTTTCTATATTTAAATATGGGGTAAAAAAAGGAGAAATTTAAAAAGCAAAAAATGAGTCAGTTAAAAAAATTTAAAAATAAAAAAAGGGATGGCTTTTTGAAAACAGAAATCAAAATCCAAATTAAAAAAAAAGAAAATGTTATTACCGTTTCCATCTTCATATTTAAATGGGAATTTGGGTTTAGTGTTTAACCCGATTTGTTTCTAAAAAAAAAAAAAAAATCGGTTGGGTGTAATCAAGGAGACTTGAGACTGAAGCAACTAAAGGGAGAACCCAATATAAACGAGCGCATCCGGGGTAAG
>JADZMA010001846.1:0-14576 GCA_020796225.1 Arion vulgaris
TCATTATAATAAATGTTGCCTGGACAGCAGCTTTCCAGCCTGCTCTTCTCTTCTCGATTTTGAACTGGCAAGTGCTCTTTTATTTAAGCTCTAAGTCTCAATGGCAATGCAGACTAGAGAGAGAGAGAAATAGAGAGATAGAAAGAGCAAGGACGAATCATTGATAGATAAACAAAAATCATACCGAAGATAATAATACTGCATGCGATATATATGTACTATAAAATTGTGCACCATTACCAAACTTCTTTCTTTCTTTTCTTTTGTTCTTCTCTCCTTGTTGCGGTTAGGCATAGCAGGTTTAATTGATGATCGGTTTCCGAGATAGTGTGCGCTCGGTCGATTGATATGCTTTGGTATTGTATGGAGTTTTAAGATGTCTGTAACTCCTTCAATCCATCTTTTTCTTGGTCTGCTCCTTCCTATTGATGACTCCATTTTCAGGTTGTGCGCTTTTGCAACTGGTGTATTCGGGTTCCTTCTCACCAAGTGGTCAAACTATTTGAGTCTCTGTTTTTCAATGAATCTAATAGCAGGTGTTTTTCCGACTGTCCTAATTTCCTCATTTCTTATATGATCTCTTGTGTTATTTACTGCTTTCATCAAGCATCTCATTTCACAGGTGGTAATTTTCCTTTCTTGTTCTTTTGTCAGTAGCCATGTTTGGCACTGGTAGTACAGTGTAGGTATGAATATTGCATTTATAATCTGTCTTTAATCTCTACTGGAGTTGCTGGGTGTTTCAAGATTGGGGTAAGCTGGTATGTAATGTGACTTGCTGGATTCTAGTTTCGATCTCTCTTACCAGTCTACTATCAGATGTGAAGATACTTCCAAGGTATTTGAATTCTCTCACGTGCTTTAGCGTTTGGTCATTTATTTATATGTTGATATTTTTATGTTCTCTATTTATAGTCATGACTTCTGTCTTATGAATGTTGATCTTCATGTTGTATTTGAGGCAGCTATTGTTAAGTAAGTTTATGTGTTCTTGAAGCTGTTCAATATTATTATGGAATAGACACTAGTCGTCAGCAAGAGCAGTTCATTTTGTTGGTCTACGTCTCGTGATGTTTCGTCTATTTTGGTGATACTATCCATGTGAAGAGAGAGGTGAAAAACACATCCTGCCGTACTATGAATGTTACTAGAAACCAATTTGTGAGTCCTCGGCTTGTTCATATGGCCCGTTAACTTTCTTTATATATGGTTCTAACACAGTCTAGCAGCGTTCCTTTTATTCCGTAATTCTCAAATACATCCCATAATATGTCTCTGTTAACCCTATCAAAGGCCGTCTCTTTGTCTATGAAACCTATATTCATTTGGTTTTTGTATTCGATTTTCTTTTCGCTAATTTGTCTTAGGGTAGATATTGCATCTGTGCACTCTTTTCCTATTCTTAACAAAATCACTGTTGTGGGCAAAGTAGTATATCAGGAAGGAAACAGGTATTAAATGTGGGCAAATATTGTGGGCTAATAGGATTTATATAAGGATATACTCCACCCTACACCCTTTATATGGCTTATATAGTAATATACCCCACACCTAGGGGTGGAGCAAAGGCAAAGAAGGATTTACTAAGGGGGAGATAACTATTTATTTATATAAGGGAGAGATAATTTTGAGTTGAAAAATCAATAATTTTTAAATAAAATTTTATTTTTAATAGGAAAATATAAAAATCGATAAAAATATTTTTTTATTTTAAATCGATAATTTGTTGTTAAATTTTATTTTTAATAGGGAAATATAAAAATCGATAAATTTTTTTTTTTTTTTTTACCATAATCTATATTTAAATATATGAAGAGTATATTTTGTGTATATAAGTGTGTATGTGTGGTTGTATAGCCAGATATATAAAATGGGAGGGGGTAAAGGGGAAGAATTTAGGTATGTTAAAGTATATGATAAGTATTCACTTATAGGAGAGTCGTCTTTCTTTCTTTCTTTCTCGAATCCTGTATGCCTCACAGCGTCAGGTCAGGAAGAGATTTCTAAAACGGGCCCTAGTATGCGCTTCGTAGATAGTCTCTTTCGTCGCCTCTTTTATCTCTGAGGTCCATCTTTTGCGTGGCCGGCCTTTTGCTTTGTACCCATTGTATCGGAGCAGCATTGCTCTTTGGGTGCACTGTCTGATGGTAATCTGCTTACGTGACCGAACCATTTAATTTGTTGTTTCTTGATGAAGTCTAGTACTGATGTTGTACCCACTTTTTCCTGATGTCTTCATTTCTCAACCGGTCTCTTCTTGTTACACCCAGCATTCTGCGTAGACACTTCATCTCTGTTGTGACTAGTTTTCTTCTATCGTTTGTTGTCAGCGTCCAGGTTTGGCACTGGTAACATAATGTGGGGAGAAAGATTGTGTTGAACATTGCTCTTTTTGTGTTTATGGTGACGTGTTTGCATCTTAAAATTGGCGCCATTTGCCCTATCATTTGATTTTTTTCAAATTTAGGTCAACATTTTAGAAAGGGCTATTTTTAGCTTTGCACATACAAGTAATTTACTGTAGATACATATATACATATAAAGAGACAGGTAGACATATACAAAGTCAAACATATACACATTTGCAAATAACAAACGTATTTAGCGTAATAAACGATATTTTTATTGATATACATATATAGGATATAATAATAACATTAAAAATGAAATCTTGTCATCACCCGTTGTAAGGCTATAATACTAAACGAGAGGAAAACCCGACATATGATATATAAAAACGTTCGTGCGTATATAAGTTAGCATTAACTAGCTATGGATCCTAGGTGAAAACATCCATTTACAGCGCTTATAGCGGGCCCAACCGGTAGCGGTAAAACCGTTTTTGTGCGCACGTTTTTGACCCATCTACTTAACAATGTCGTCCCTACCCCAGATGAGATTATATTGTGTTACGGAGAATGGCAACCAGTCTACGAAAATATGAATGGTATCCAATTTCTCGAAGGGCTGCCAGTCATGGACCAATGGCGAGGGGATAGGCGCCGGTTAGTTGTTTTGGACGATCTAATGTCCGAAACAGACGATAGAGTAACTAAATTATTTACTAAAGGTAGACACCATCGCAACATTAGCGTTATGTATATTGTACAAAACTTATTTGGAAAACATAAAGAACAACGGACCATTAGTCTAAATTCGCATTACATAGTGCTTTTTAAAAACCCGTTAGACGGCTCGCAGATTACCAATCTGGCAAAGCAGATGTACCCTGGGCGGGTATCGTATGTCCAAGAAAGTTTTAAAGACGCAACATTGTCACTACACGGTTATTTGTTATTCGACCTTCTACAAGATACACCTGATCAGTTGAGGTTGCGCGGCGATATATTTCCTGACCAGACACAAGTTGTATACGTCCCCAAGTAAAAGACATGGCCGAGACTATGAAACAGCACTGCGAAATGCTGCGATTCTTAGGTGGGCGAATCCAACGGCTGTGAAGGCTATAATGAAAACAGCTTCCCCAGACCTAGTACGAACGCTTTGTGAATGTTTTCACAACGTGTTAAAAGGTAATGTTCCACTTTTACATCGGCTCAGAAGACCCGATTGCGTCGGCATAAAAACAGTCTAAGAGCAATCACCCAAAAGAAGCTGTCCAGCAAAAAGCGAAAAGAGATCCTTCAACAAGGCGGTTTTATAGGCGCTTTATTGTGTCCTATGTTAAACCTGTTAAAAGGCGTCTTGGTAGGTTAACCATGGCTAAGAAAATGCTATTGATTGATCCGCGTTTGCTAGAGTCTATGAATCAAAAATAATACGCACCACCTGACAGCTTAAACGATAACCTACGGGATTTGGATGACCAAACGCAACAAGTCTTAGAACGAGAAGATTTGTTGCCACATGACAAAGCTAGACTGTATCAGCAAACGCTGCAGCGCTATTTAACTCGTATAGCTCAGTACAGAAACAAGTCTCTAGGATTAGTCAATATCAAACCACCATCCCCTATCCCAACTAGTGAACATCAACAACTCTTACCAACAACCCCGCTACTTAAAGCTGAAGCCGTAGACAAAAGTCTTCAGTCGTCCCTAGCGGTTGATATTACAGACAAAGTACAAGAGACACCTCCTCGTATACTCTCCGTAGACGGAAGAAGAAGAGTAAGATTCCAACTCCAAAGTGGGAAAAATGGCCCCTCGAATAAGTACGATTTTTAAAAAGTGGTACTTCGAGCTGAGTCGACCAGGAGCGTATGGCGGTGTAGGTGGTTTACAGAGAAGCAGAAAAGTTAGTGCTAAAGAGATTAAGGAATGGTTAAGTGCGCAGGATGCGTATACTCTACATAAGCCTGTACGTCGCAATTTTAAAAGACGCCCTACCGTAACTGGCGGTACAAACCAACAGTTCCAAGCCGATCTAATCGACATGAGATTACTACGAAAGCACAATGACGGTATATCATATCTAGTGACGTGTATAGATGTATTCAGTAAATACGCGTGGGCGATTCCGATAAGAACTCAAACGGGGAAAGAGTTGGTGGCGGCTATGCGTATAATTTTTGCTAAGTTCAATCCCATAAATCTTCAAACAGATAATGGGTAGGAGTTTGTCAACAAGACATTTTTGAACTTTCTTAAAGAGGAGGGCGAACATTTTTTTACTACCGAAAACGATGACGTAAAAGCCGCTGTGGTAGAGCGATTTAACAGGACCTTGAAAGAACCTTGAGAGGAGTACTTGGATCTTTTCAATAATTTCTGCACGTTCGAGCCAAAGTCACCTTACGTAATGGGGACAAATTACCTCCAGATGCCGACGTCGCGCCAGTCAACTATTATATGCATAGCTTATTTTCTCAAGTTGACGTTTCCTTGAACTATACGTTGATCACGCCTAGTGAAAACACCTATCCGTATAGAGCTTACTTGGAAGCGACGTTGAACTACGGTGAAGAGGCAAAAAAGGGCACTTATCTGCTTCACTTTTTTACCACGACACGCCAAAGGCCATTGATGACACGCAAGGTGATGCTAACAACGGCCTTAAAATAAGACGCACAATTGCGTCTGACAGTCACGAATTAGATATGATGGGTCGTTTACACTCGGACATATTTTTCCAAGACCGCTACATGCTAAATGGTGTTGATGTAAAAATTAAACTCACACCTTCTAAAAATGTGTTCAATCTTATTGCACACAACCCTACGATTGGCTACAGATCAATTATAACCCACGTTGCCCTGGTAGTTCGAAAAGCCAAATTAAATCCGGCCATTTCCCTAGCCCACGAGAAAGCGCTTACAATTAATAACGCCAAGTACCCATTTAAACGGGTTGTAATTAAAACACTATCTATTCCAAAAGGAATGTTATCGCACACGCAGGATAACCTTTTCCTGAGTCAAACTCCCACCCGCGTAGAGGGTGAAATAATTAATTCAACAGCCTTTAACGGCTCGTATAAGGCTAATCCCTTACACTTCCAAAACTTTGGGCTGACATATCTCAACATTACCATTGATGGTAGGAGCGTTACAGGGAAACAGCTAACGATGGACTTTGAAAACAAACAGTACGTTAGAGCCTTTTTGGTACTAATCTGGCGATGGGTCTGATTGACAAGGAAGCCGGTAACGGGTTGGACTATAGAAACTTTAAGAATGATATACTTTGTACGCCTTTGATCTAAGTCTCAGTCTGCTTGACGGTGATCAGTTCGAGATGGATAAATCAGGTCCCTGTCAATGGAACTTAAATTCGCTGCAATTACGCCCGACCCACTGCAGGTTGTAGTTTATGCTGAACTAGATGCCATTCTCGAAACTTCCAAAACACGTCCAGTGTTGTTGGACAACGTGTCCTAAACAGAAAATGAATACTAAGCAGATACGGGCAATTCTACAAACCGACCTTTTTGTTCGACGTATAGATTGTAAAGTCTTACCTCACGATAAATTACCCACGTATATCGATCGAACTAAGAGTGCTGCTTTTATAGTAAATACTGATCCCAGCACGAAACCGGGGACTCATTGGGTGGGGTTGTGTTACGATGGCCTAGGTCGATTTGAATATTTCGATTAATTTGGCCTATCACCCCTCCACTCGGATATTACACATTTTATCGAACATAACTCCACTAGACCTTACCGTTACAATCC
This sequence comes from Arion vulgaris, assembly GCA_020796225.1. NCBI lineage: Eukaryota > Metazoa > Mollusca > Gastropoda > Stylommatophora > Arionidae > Arion > Arion vulgaris. The sequence continues at coordinate 6,137 of JADZMA010001846.1, forward strand.
TCGTGTTTTACAAGACATTTTAAGTAACACCTGCGAAATGTACGCTATTTATTTCATAACAATTAAAGCTCGAGGTGGTACTATGCTACGCGTTCTCCTACCATTTTCCTCCTCACATCGATACTGGATACTGGTCTCAGAGTCGCAACTGTAGCGGCTTATAGAGGTACACCTATGCTTCATTTGCGCCGTTACTTTGAGGAGTCTGAACTAAAATTTCCTACCAAAGCCAGTCTTTCACTGAATCGTCGAGAATTTGAACAACTCGTTGGCTTACAGCGAGATACTCGCAGAATTTGACCGACTACTATATCTATTAGTAAATACAGCTAACAAAAGCACAACTTGTTCTACCAGGCATGCGACTAACAAGCACCCTTCAAACACCAAGTGTACTACGGATAGTTGTGTTACGATACCAGCAACTACCTTAACTGCTTCTACAACGTCAGTGCCAAGTGTTAATCCTATAAATAAACCGATTAAGAAAGCCACTCGTGCCAAACTTAATAACATCACAAAGTTCCTGCCTATCGCCAGAAAACAAACTAGTGTTCAGTCGACTAATGAGCCCCGAAAAAAGTCTCGCATCCGAAAAATACTAGACATAAATGTTGGATGTTGTACTTTTTTCGATGTTGTGAAAATAAATTTATAAAAACCAAAAAGAAATGTATTCCTTGCAATTTATTTTGCGTGTATATGTGTTGTATGTTACATAAATAGCTGTTATTTTTACTATTTTTGAATGTATGTTACCCTTCTCTACCATTTGTCTTCTACAATTGCTTTGGCTAAAAACAAGTTTGAACTTGTTTGTGCGTTAAACAAAGAAAATTGGCGCAATTTTCAAAGTTCCTATGTTGTCGACAAGTAAGAATTTGTTCACGAAAATGAGTCATACTACTGACGCGTTTTTTAAAACTTGGCGCGCTTTTCAAATATCCAGTTGTACAACAACTTGTTCAAGAAAATGAGACATAATTGAAAAAAGAGTGTGGCCTAATTTGAGCATAAATTAAGAAATGTAACACATACATTGATCTATCTATCGCTTTTCTAACATATAACGCAATTTCGTAGAGATATAGACGTGCTTATATTTTATATTCCTTATTTATGACTCGCTGCGGTACTATATAAAGTTTTGGGATTACTATAATTATTTATACGGCTAGGTATAAGCCGACACTTGTTAGACACAGGAAAACATCTACGATGAGTACAACAAATAAAACAAAATTCAAATGTAAGTATTTATTTTTTATTTAGGTAACATAGTTTTCCAATATATTAAGAATCACACGAAAACCTTGTAGGTAGACCACCTTTCTCTGAAAATATTTTACGAAGGCGTCCCAGCCTCCTTGTATACAAATCCACGTACCTACATTGTCACCAATGTATTTACCATCAAGAAGAGCGAATTTTTCTACGAGTTCTTCAACGTTTACATCTACGTTGTATGAATTAGCAATCAGATGGTTAGCCAGATGACAACTGAAGGTGTACACAGCGACTATCCGCTCCAGTTTATACGACCATCTTCCAAGACTTGATCCGAAATCTCTACAAAAGATTCAAATATATCCCGGTGATAGGTTTCATTAACCAATCTACTGAAAAACAGAACGTGTCTATTTGAAAGTTCTGTAACTAAACGTCCAAGTGTTTTACAATATACGTTTTAGTACCACTGCCATATGAAGGAATTATATATAGATTGTCATTGTTATTGCTTCAAGTTGAACTCCCAACAATGAAACGCAATCAGTTTCTAGCATATTGGTCATTATATAAAACGTATAATGTAAGTGAAAGAATAAATGTATACTTTTATTCCACAGATGAATTCTATCAACCTACCTCAGCTAACACCTAGCCACTTATGCCATAAATGCGAAAAAGTTTTTACTAGAGCTCTGAATCTAGTTAGACATACGGAAACGACCCACGGTAATCAACGTCATACATGCCCTACTTGTACTCGGTGTACACCTGCTCTTACAAACTACAGAAACATATCAACAAGGTACATAAAGTACCAATTGTTTCAGTCCTGATACCAGCTACCACTAATCACCCCCGTAATTCAGCGGCCATGTCGTCACCGTTATCAGCTACAATGACGTCACCACCTGCTCAACAGAACTCACAACAAACATTGACCTCCCATAAGAGAACGATTCCTGTGGGTGACCCATTGGTAGATACGGCAAGTAAGAAACGCCAGAAAGTCGATGAACTTGGTTCTTTAGATGTTCTACCCGCCGACGTCCGCCGAATTTATACGGACAATTGGAAGACTATCTAGTCTCATTCTAAAATAAATATGTACCTGTCAACTTTCACCTTTTTTCACAACCCAGATACGACGAACTACTTAGATTGGACATTTAACTTAGAGAGTATATTTGCCCCACAGCTGAATCGCTTCAATATCAATTATAGTCACCATACGGTGTTTAGACAGAGAAACGAGTGACCTTAGGTTCTTTCACGCTTCGTCAAACAATGCTCTTTATGTCCACGAAAATTGTTGGGGGTAATCACACTCTGCCAGAACACATTTCTAGCAAAATTTTTCAATATGGAATGATCTTGAAAATATGCCTATAACTTAAGTTCTTTGTAAGCTAGATTTATACTGTTGGTATCAAAATATGCAGAATTAAATTCTGAACAATCTGATAATAAATAGTTATATATGTAAATCAGTATTTATTTAGTAAATTATTGTTGTATTTTATGTTCATAGTAACTACTACGACTTTCAAAATTGAATCAATACTTAGCCATTGCTGAATTCTCCATCATTGTCGGTGAAATCATAAACATGAAACACTGTGTGTGTTTATTTGAACTTTGAAACAAATCCATGTCTTGTTCGGCACTTTATCGACGTGGAGGACGAAACAACATCTTATAACTAAACTTTTCACATGAAAGTTCACTTTTTCACAACAGGAAAAATATTTTTGAGAATAAAACTATTTACTAAAAATTCGAAAATAAATTCTACCATGCTGTACAGTATATGAATGAAATGGGAGTTATCTGCCCGTTGAATTCTGTAAACAAAAACAGTGTCGGACGTATAGTAGCTGAACAGTAAAACAAAACGTGCATGGACTCAAATTAGCCGTTGGCAGCGTGTTTTGGCATAATGATAGAACTGTTTTCTACGCTGGGAGCGTCGACTGGACATATAGAGTTTTAATACCAGAAAAGATTTCGACGACTTTGTAAGACATGTCCAGGACAACGAGAGATATCACACTGGGCACTGTAATTACCCGAATACAAAATACGTTGTTGAATCTGTCCCCTCCACTAGCTTTTATTTATGCCAGGTTTTCCGATTGGTTAGTATTACAGCCTTACAACGGGTGATGACAAAGTTTCACTGTTTAATGTTACTATTATATCCTATAAGAGTTTAATGTTACTATTATATCCTACACGCTCGCTTAAGAGCCAAGACAAAAACAACGGAAATACTTCTCAAAGACCTCCTTTTCGCTGACGATGCTGCCTTAGTCGCCCACAGTGAGACTACACTGCAATGTCTAATTAATAATTTGTCAAAGGCATGCGACCTCTTTTCTCTGACAATAAGTGTCTCCAAAACAGTTGTATTATGTCAGGAGGTAAGACATCAAATATCACTTTAAACGCCTAGGGCATTCTAACATGTCTCCGTCCGAGTTTCGTGCTCTATCACACCTCCGTCGACGTGATGACATTGTTATCAAACCCGCCGATAAAGGCGGTGCAATAGTGGTATGGAGCAAAGAACTATACCTTCAGGAAGGCCGCAACCAATTACTTGACACCCAATTCTATAAAACTAGTTCTTCTGATGTCACACTATCTAACAATAGTAAAGTCCGTACAGTAATTAAGAACTTAATTGCCTCTAACGACCTTCCTACCGGCGCATCATCACTTTGTGTCATCGATAGCTGTTTAGGAAAACCCGCCTTTATATGCTCCCCAAAATTCATAAACTGAACAATCCGGGTAGGCCCATCGTTTCTGCTTGCTCTTGTCCTACGGAACATATCTCCGAATTTCTTGATAGTATCTTCAATCCTATAGTCACCACACTACCTTCATTCTTGAAAGATACGAACCACACCTTGTCTGTTTTTCGTCTATTGAGTTGTTGCCTGGCAGGACTTACCGTCTCTTCCTCCTTGATGTGTGCTCATTGTACACCTCCATACCTCATTCCGACGGACTTCAAGCTCTCCAGTTCTTTCTCGACAGGAGAACTAACCCACTTGTCTCCACCTCGGCTCTCCTTCGTCTTGCAGAACTAGTTCTAACTCTCAACTCCTTTCAGTTCAATGACCAGTTCTTTGAGCAGATCATTGGGGTCGCCATGGGTACTAAAATGGGACCCAGTTATGCTTGTCTATTCATGGGTCATCTTGAGCACCTAGTATGGAATTCCTATGATGGCCCTCTTCCGTCTGTGTATCATAGATACATTGATGATTGTATTGGCATTACCGATATGCCTGAAGCCGATTTGTCACGCTTCATTAATTTCATTAATGTCTTCAATCCGGCTATTCGGTTTACATCTCACATCTCTACCTCTTGTGTCAACTTTCTTGACATCACTATCACTATCAGCCTATCCACCATCACTACATCAGTATACTACAAGCCTACTGATGCACATAATTTTCTTCTTTATACCTCATCCCATTGCCAGGCTTGTCGTGATTCTTTACCATTCTCTCAACTCTTGCGCCTTCGTCGCCTCTGTAGCGAGGACGACGATTTCTTCGATAGAGCTCACGAGATGCTGGATTTCTTTCGTAAGCGCTTATACCCGGATAAAGTGCTTGCTTCTGCTATGCGGCGCGTTCAGCAAATTTCTCGCCAGGAGGCTCTCTCTAACCAGCATAGAACTTCCAATTCTGACAGGGTGAAACTTGTCTTAACTTTCCACCCTCATAGTTCCCTTGTGAAGAAAGTCTTATTCCGTCATCTCTCCATTCTTCAGTCTGATCCTGATACACGTTCAATCTTCCAACACTATCCTTTGGTGGCGTACAGACGGGACAGAAGCCTTAAGGATATGTTGGTTCTACATCGCCTCAAGCCTAACATCCAGAGTCATTTTGGCACCATCCAGTGTGGCCGTCGGCGCTGCAACACTTGTGCTTATGTAATACAGACCCGCACGGTGTCTTTTCCAAAGGCCACGTTCGTTGTTGAAGACAGTTTCACGTGCGAGTCCCGTAATATTATCTATGCCATTATCTGCAAGCGGTGCAACAAGGCCTATATTGGGAAACCGGCAGGAGACTCAGTGACCGATTCGCCCAACACTTGCGCGATATACGCCAATGCTCTGTGACCCTGTAGCTACCCATTTCAATGATACTGGCCATTCAGGAGCTTGCGATGTCCAGGTCCTAACCATCCGATCATGTTCCTCTGATGATCGTAGTCGATTTGCTCTGGAGAATCGGTTGATTTCTTTGTATGGTACCTTGCGACCACGCGGGCTCAACGTATTACATTCTTATGCTTCTTAGTACTTTCTCTTTCCATGCTTTGTAATCTCTATGGGTATATGTTGCATGTATTACATTCTTATGCTTCTTAGTACTTTCTCTTCCCATGCTTTATAATCTATATGTGTATATGTTGCATGTATTCAAGTTATATATTTACTAGATGTTTCATTGTTTCTTTTCTATTTCTAGTTTTTATGTGTGTTTTTGTGTTACATTTATTTCGTTATTCGTTTTTATTCCAGATTTTCCTTAGATACGTTGGTATTTGGTCGTCCATTTGTGTTTCATTTTAATTTGTCACTCCTGTTTGTTCGTTTGCTTGATAAAGGCCTTGTTGGTCGAAACGTTGCTGTTTATCGTCACTGTTTATGTATTTTGTAAAACTATAGTACTTTGTTTGTACGTGTTTCACTTTAAATGGCAACCATCTAACACCAGTGCAAAAATTCTGCTATCTTGGGTCCACGGTCACTGCCAGCCTTTCTCTTGACGAAGAAATCAACGCTCGTATAGGAGTGCGGCTACTACATTCGGCATACTATCAAAGCGAGCGTGGGACAACAAAAATTGACATTGCAGACGAAGACTCAAATATATCGAGTCTGTGTAATTAGTTCTTTACTATATGGCTCAGAAACATGGACAGCCTACTCAAGACACGAGAGGAGACTTAACATCTTTCACCTTCGATGTCTCCGCAAGATTATGAACATCAGGTGGTACGACAAGATAACCAACTCTGAAGTACTGCAACGTGCAAATCTGCCTTCCATCATGGGCATGCTCAGCTGTAGACGACTAAGATGGTTGGGACATGTGAAAAGAATGGAAACTTATCGCATACCAAAACAAATGTTGTTCTGTGAACTTTCGGAGGAAGAGGCACCAGGGCAGACCACTGCTCAGATATAAAGATGTCTGCAAAACCTCAATGAAAACTTTTCTATAGATCCCAGCACATGGGAGGGACTAGCTGATGACAGAGTTGTGCGGAAAGCCAAATTACGGAAGGGCGAAGAGTTTTTTTAGAAGAGACTTATGTACGAGCTGAACAACAAGAGAGAAAAGCGAAAACTCAGAAGTTGTCACAGTAAAACACTTGCCTATTGACCGTCTGTAAAGATGAAAAGGGCCATATATATATATATATATCCTATATATGTATATCAATAAAAATATCGTTTATTACGCTAAATATGTTTGTTATTTATAAATGTCTATGTTTGAATTTGTATATGTCTACCTGTCTCTCTATATGTATATATGTATCTATGGTAAATTACTTGTATGTGCAAAGCTAAAATTAGCCCTTTCTAAAATGTTGACCTAAATACACACACACCCTGCTATAAGTGAATACATATCATATACTTTAACATACCTAAATTCTTCCCCTTTACCCCCTCCCATTTTATATATCTGGCTATACAACCACACATACACACTTATATACACACAATATACTCTTCATATATCTAAATATAGATTATGGTAAAAAAAATAAAATTTATCGATTTTTATTTTTCCTATTAAAAATAAAATTTTATTTAAAATTATTGATTTTTCAACTCAAAATTATCTCTCCTTATATAAATCAATAGTTATCTCCCCCTTAGTAAATCCTTCTTGCTTTGCTCCACCCTAGGGTGGGTATATTACTATATAAGCCATATAAGGTGGAGTAGGGTGGAATATATTCTTATATAAATCCCATTAGCCCACAATATTTGCCCACATTTAATACTTGTTTCCTTCCTGATATATACTGTCGTTTCGCACGCATCGTAGGACACCACTGTTTAATTATCTTTTCATGCCGTATATTTCGGTTTGGATCTATGTCTAAGAGCATTTACTACTTTGCTGACTGGGCTAGGTCATTCCGGTTTCTCAACCCTTCTAGGGCTGGTCATTGGAATGGTCACTTGTCTTGTATTCATTGCTTTTTAAAGATCATTTTCGCCGTATATTTGGGCTGTATGATCTTAGCATAAGAGTAGGTCTAAGGTAGGCGTCCTTTTTGACTATGTGAGGTCATTCCGGATTAGGAACATTCTCTGTCATTGGAGACGCATGATGTGCTTGTCACAAAAACGATCATTTTTCGGCTGTTTAATTGGCCTTTATATGATCTGAGCCATGATGTTTAGATATCTTACTCTGTGTAGGATGCTTGGCGTCCGAAAAGTATCGCCCTTCGCCAATGCTCGAATTTGTACCAGTCAAGCCGATACATTTTCAACCTTACTTTTCTATCCATGGTGAGTTTATTTCTGTAAATGAGTTTTATCGGCGGTTTCAAGGCACGTGCCGGCACTTGGCAATTTGCAATGTCTACTTTGAATTTTCCCTGTCCCCTGGAAACACTAGACTAGGGCACCCCACAGATTTTCTAGAGGGTCTTTTCATTCAGCGCTAACAACGCAACTGAAATTTTGCGCTCGCCAACATCACCGCTCCAGTTCTTCCGGGGATGTTAGTTGTTTGTACAACAGCACCGTGTCCGATTGCTCCACGTGAGCAGTTCCGTTAGACACAAGAACGCAACTTTAGGATTTACGCTCTGCCAACATTACCCAATAAATGTATCTGCGCTCGGCCTCTGATACGGAATTTACTGTAATCTTTCCTTGTGTCGTCACAATGAATGTTTTCCGAGACGGCTCTTACCGAAAGCTGGAAAATTCGGAACGAACATATTTGTTTAGGCGGACGTGTCTCTTGACGACTCGTACCTTGTCAATTCTTACGATTCGTTTTTATTTGTTTAGTTTTTCCCAAAGGTCGGGAGAGACGTGCAGAAACGATTACTCTGGGATTATGCTCGTCTGTGTTGCGAGTAGATCTCGTATAATATGACTGCTCTTGCACCACTACTTATACAGAAGTAGCTCTCCCTC
>JADZMA010001847.1:0-14567 GCA_020796225.1 Arion vulgaris
AGAATCATTCAAATTTAAGAACATGACCATTTCTAACATAAAAAAACAAAATCACAATTCTATAACCCCTTGAAATGTTGCCATCTGCATCCAAGCAGTACATCTTTTCAACATTATCATTCAGCTACTGGGTCTTATTCTCATCCTTGCCTACCCGGTTTGTCCATGATACTCTGCATCAATTGTAATTCAGTAAATTGGTTGTTTTCAGGGGAAAAATATGTCTTTGATAGTTAGTGTAAATATTGTACAAGCAGGACTGGGCATTTGAAGGGCAGAATAAGGAGTGTACTTAATCTGTGAGTCATGGGAACCATCAGAATGCATATCCTTTGACAACTGCTGGTGGAATTGAGCACCTGTTGGCTCAATAACCAAATGGGACAATATATCCCATAAACATATGGAGGTTTTAATATCTAAAAATTACAGCATGGGAGCAAACAAAAATACAGAAAAAATTGAACGTAATAAAAATTATGTTCACCTATTGATTGTCAAAGAAATGCTGATGCTACAAATAAGAAAATTGAGATATTTTGGACAAATAAAAAGACATGAAGGGCTGGAGAAGACCATCAGGGAAAGGGAAAGCATACTGGAAAAGAGAAGAAGGGAAGCCCACAGGAGAAGAAAAAATTTCACCTGTAGTTGTGACATCCAAAACTAGTTTACCTATAAAAGATTTTTACATGGCTTAACATACAGCTACATATTTATCTTTTCCTAAAGTTTCAAGTTAACAGAATTCAATTTATCTTGATGTCTCAGCGAGAGTCCTTAATCGATCCAAAATTTATCATTTTTAGCAGAAAATTTGTTTTATCACTTCAATCAGGCAACATACAGGAAAACTAGTTGTTTAAATTTCAGTGTCTTTAATGGTCTTTGAAGTCAGTGCTAAAGGCACTGCTAGAATAGAGTTTATTGATCCATTCTTCTCCATAGTCAATATTATTGAGCCCGTACCAGCTGAACAGTATTCGCACGCAACCACCACTTTCCCCCCTTAACCGATGTCACCTGGTGCTGAGCTGTTCATGCAATGGGTGATCCTTTTTGGCACTTGTTTTGAGATAGGCACGTACTCTAGCTATCTTGACTCTATACTCCATGTCGGAAAATCAGGAGAAACCTCTCGTCACACAGGTGTATCCTTGTGCAACCGAGGATGATGCGCATAACTTCATTCTGTATTCTCTCAAGTCTTTCAATTTGCGTTTTGCTGACAGTGAGGATGGCCATTGCATATTCAATGGTGGAGAGGACCAGTGTCAATACAGGATGACAAGCAGTCGTTGCTCGATGTTAACAGCCGCCATGACTCTCATTGCCGCCAAACCTTTTGCGTGCCTTGACAATGACATACTCAACATGTTCCCAGAAACACAGACTGCGGTCAAATGCAGTCGATGCCTCCAATATACTGGAACACTTTTTCAACTATCATTAAATTTGACAAAGGTTGCAGAGGAAACTGGTGAATGCGCGCAGCATCATGATGAAAACTGCAATGCAGGACGTTGTGATTACACTGATGGATCGTAGTTCATCACTAAAAGTCTGCATGGGCCTTCTGCAAGCTCATGTGACAGAATGGTCAAGAAGCCAGTGGTGCATTCAGTATGACAACAAGCAGCATGACAATGGAGGTACTGGCGGTGACCAAGCACTACTCTGGCTAGAGTCACAAGACTATACTCATGCGTGCATTCTGAGTGACTCATTGAGTATGATCCGAAAGGTGGAGGCCGGTCGGTGCGCAGGGAATGGACTGAATCACCGCAGGCGTCAACAATTTGCAGAATTACACTTGTCTTTGTTCTGGGCACATGGGTGTCGTTGGCAATGAGAGAGCAGACAGGCTGCCTGGCTCTGCAGCTATATCAGAGGGCCAGCCAATGGACAGAGCTGACATCGTGAACGCCTCATAGAGGTGGCCAGAGAAGACCTTTCATCTAAACCAATCCACGTCAACAACTAGATTGTGAGAACTGGGTTTGAAGACTGGTGTGGCAAGAAAAGAACGACAACAGGTATATAGTAGGCTCATCAATCAAAATAGAACTGGTATATCAGTGCTGGACGCTGTTGGAGATATTGGAGATCAGAGCACCTATGGACATGTCCGGAGTGCAATGAAGATATTCCAAACTGAAACAGAGTTTATTGTTTTTATAAATATATTCATAACATACTCAAACAAAGCTATTTTACCATTTAAAAATACATTGTTCCTGAAACATATAAAAGACTTCAGAAATCATGATGATGGAAGAGCACAGGGTTGAATACCTTTGGTATACAAGAATCGAGGCAAGAGCCGACAAGCTCTGACAATATCAGGTATTTTATTACACTTTGGCTGCCATCGAGGACAAAAGTCGAAATACCAAGTCCCTTCCCTGCTGTGACGATTCTTTTTTTAAGGGGAGTATCGCTAGCCAAAAATGAAGATACCGTTATGCACTACTTCTGTATTGTTTAGAAGAGCTCTCCAAACTGGTGGATCTAGCGTTAATGCAGTAAACATACAATAAGTCCGATTTTTTACAAATTTTTCGGAAGTAAACAAAGATTTTCAAAATGGCAGACATAGCTGATGACTCTTATTCTGACTTTTTAGCCAGTGATAGTGATAAAACGGACTGTGAATGTGATACGAATTTGAGCTTTGATTCGCGTGATGATGTTTATAGATTGGTAACAGATATTCCCAGTGGTACATTAGTAGGTGATGGACACCCACCTCGAAAACGGGGGCATGTCATACTGTGGATGGGTATGGGACGCGACGCCAGTATCAGTTACAGCAATAGCTTGTGGATTATGAAGAATATACTTCATATAAGACAGGTTAGTAGCCCATTAATATATGAACACTATTCCATAGTTTAAAAGTCTTAAGTTTATTAGTTTATTTTTATGATTTTTTGAAATTGTCACCCTGAAAACTGATCATGCAAAAAACAAAATAGCATGTCAGTGAGCCAAACTTGGTTGAAAAATGGGTGAAGCGAAGTGTTAAGAATAAAATATTTTGTAAAAAAAAAACTCAACACAGCAGAGCAATAGTACAGATAAGTTACCATTATTGCTCAGTCTATACGTCCCACTAATTGGGAAAGGCCACAATGACAGTTCTCTCGTTTTATTGCAAAAAGATAACCACAGAATAAAAAGAACAAAAATAAATTAACACAAAGACAATATACCCAAAACATCCCAAAATTCTGAGATGCTTCATCAGAGAAGACGACAAGATTCTCACAGCGAACAGAGTTCCTAGATATGACTGTTCCATGCACTTCTACCAGGCCAGTGACTCTCTGATTCAGCTTCAGAAATAAATGTGATCAAATTATGTCTCAAATCAAATATGACAGCTAAATTACTTTACATAATCGTCATTTTCAAAGTTTGGTGAATGCAGGATTATCTGCTTTAAGAGCAACGGCAAATTGATTATATACCTGACCGAGTGATTACCGGGACTAAAATTTGAGGTGTAAAGAATAGAACCACTGTTACCTGCCACATGTCGTAAGAGGCGACTAAGGAGGTTGGGCGTACTACTACCCACACTGTAAAAACACTAGATGGCTACAGAACGTAGAGCGAACCAAGTAAACGCTGACTGAAACCAGACACATCGCCGAATGATAAGCACCAGAGCTTCAATTGGTGCTGAAGATGTGACGAAACACACCAATGCTAAGGTGATGAATCAGATTTCACATGAATAGAATTTATGAGGAAATCTGGTACATCGTCTGAGGCGGATAGCGAGAGAGATTATATACCAAGTTTTGTGGGGCATAGGTCGTCTTAGCATGGAGGTTAAGCACTATCCTCCCATAAAGAAGTTTTTGAGTTGTTTCACTTCTAAACAGAACAAAATTTGCAACCCCTGATACCTGTTGTATTTTTGGCAGATGCAATATCAGCACTCCAAGCACTTTAGTCCATAAATTGCCAGGTCTACGAGCTCTGTCTAAACGTCAATCAGAGCAAGGTAATCTTGCAGTGGATACTGTCTCACTGTGAAATATCAGGAAATGAAACAGCAGAATGACTGGTCACGGAAGGTACTGCAGGAGAGCAACTGGATGTCCAGTTACCTCACCAAAGAAAAGGAAGATTAAATCAATCAGAAAGCCACCAATCCCAAACCCAAGATAACTACTATAATGAGCAGTGAAAACGACTTGTCATTCTGCACCAGACGGGAACAATGACCCCTCAGCCATGTGTACAGGCACATCAGACTGAGAGCACACATTCAAGATTGCCCAATGATATACTGAGGCAGACAACTGACTGGGGTTCCCCTGACCTAAATCAGAAAAGGGTCGGAAAATATAGATGTTTGATAGAACACTGCAACTTTAGCAATTTACTCAATTCTGTGAGTCTATGTTTATTTATTGGTGAAAAATATTCATACTATTGATATTCCTTATTTAAACAACTTGTTGCATTTTGTGTAATTTCAAAATGAATTGCCTATATACAATACTGGAATTGAGGTCACGTGGTGGAATTTGTGGTCGGGTTTTCCATAATTTACCTGAGCCCGAGGCCCATAAGTTTATAGTTGGCCCTGGGCAGACTCACTTGCCTAACAAAGCGACACTCTAAAACTCACAGTCCCTCTGTGTGAGCTAAAAAAAGACTAAAGTTTATACCAGATACAACGTTGAATATATATACAATATTTCATGAACAGAAGGAAGGCAACCCCTGATTATATTATTTATTCCCAAATATTATTTTTATAATAAGTTCGGGAAGCTCAATGTAAAACAGTTTATATTTTAAGTTATCAAACAATAGATTAATGCTGTAATGAAATCAACAGCACTTGTTCTTTATTTTTAAAGCAAATATCATGACTACTGAAACCATTGACTTACAGGTTCTTGCATTTGAATTCTGCGTCCTGTTATCACTAGCACCCAAAATGAAATAATGGGCCACTGTTGTCAACCTAAAATAATAAATATGATTAGTTTCATGACAACTGTTATATAGCAATAATTTTAACTTGTGCTAATTTGTTTTAAAAAGAAGCTTTCATTAAAAATAGGAGAGCATGCATTTTCCCAGTGGCTACTTATGGTTGTGAATCATTATTACACAAAATAAAAACGAAAATCAGTCCTTAAAACTAAATGCTACAGACAGATCTCCCAATACCATGGACAGAAAAAGAAAGAACACTGATGTCCTGAAAGAACTAAATGTTAAAGAGAATTGGCTGATAAACAACATACTTACAGAAAAATTACATACTTTGGTCATCAAGCCTCCGATGGCTTGGAAAGAACAATTCTAGAGGGCAGGGTCCCAGGGCTAGGAGACCAAGAAGAAGATGGCTACAAGATATTAAAAGAACCATGAAAATGACCATCACAAGTGGGTGAACTGGCTAGAGACAGAGTGAATTTCAGATGTGCTGCAAGAGGCAACATCATATAAAGGATACACACCTTGATGATTGAAAAACTTTCAACCTCATGGTTTCCCAATAGATTTACTGTTCTGGACATGCGGGACGTTTTAGTAATGGGGAAGAGCAGACATGCTTGTATCTAAAGCACTTATAGTCTAGTGTTGAGATGGAAAAAGGGAGACACTTGGTGCTAGCGACTGCAAGTTGGATAATGAAATTGACATGGGTTACCATGGTGATATGACAACTTCTTGATTTGAAGGTTCATTCATCCTGGAGGATATTCAGGATAAATATTTGCAGTGACCATGGCATCAAGTGGGATGTCTTCTTAACGCTCATTATCAACCTTTTTAACCACTGTGTGATTTGTATGTGATCCAAGCCTAAGAGTGATTTCGTTTGCAGGTTTACCTACGAAGCCATCACATCCGATGTCTGCAGCACTTTTTAAATTTACTGGGTAGTTTTCCCTAGGCCCCATACCTCAGTGCCTCTTATGACATGTCTGGCGCCACGAGGAAATAGGGATGGGAAATGCCAGTCTTAGAGGCAGTTGATAAACTCAAAGGTCCCATGTGACAATCTGCATGCAAAATAAATTCACCTTTGCTAGATATAGATCCAGTGGGGGTGAAAAGTCACTACCAGGAAAGATCAATAATAAAAATTGCCATAAATCATTGTTATAAAAAATTACATCAGAAATCCATACAGTTCACAGCCACCATTATCTTCATATTAAAAATAAAAGGGGGAAAAAATGGTTATTTGTCCAAGTGCAATGTTGATGATCATAATATCAAACTGTCATTGATGGCACATATAGTACTGCTGCTGAGGTAAGTTTGAATCAAACATTGCACTAGGACTAATTAACCAAAGGAGAAGAATAAGGAATGTGTTTAGCGGGGAGACAAACAAACCATCTACATGCTACCGTCAGTCCTCATAAAAATAAGGCAGAGGCAAAATGTTCCACAAATTGATTTTGATTTTCTCTACCAAATGTAGTCTAAGCATGTCTTGGAGCTCTGCTTAAAAATTTGCCAACATGTCCCTAGGTCTCCTCTATTTACTGTGATGGTGCATTGTGTCGGAATCTGCTTTTTAAATATGATCATTAGCATAGCTTCTGTCTTCATAATATTCAAACCCAGCCCATTGTTGTTATTTTCTGTCACAACCTTACCCAACTAGTTTGCTATTAAGAGAGTTAGTATTATAATTTATTAATTATCACAGTATCTCAAGTTATTTATTTATATCCTCCTATATACTCCAGCAACATCCTTATTGACCTAAAATGTTTTCACAGTAATACATGGAAATGGCTGCCTGCAAAAAGTTACCAACAACACCAGAAAGACAGTCATCAGCATAAGAAGAAAGTTGGCACAGAACCTTGCTTGAATTACATTGAAACAATGAATGGAGTGGTTTGGCCCTTAGATGAATGCACCCAAACCCCATGGTATAAAAAGTCTTCTACAACAGAACATCAGGAAAGAAAGGAGAAAGACAAAAGATGGTTAGATGGGATGAGAATCCTGTCAAAGAGCAAAATAACAATCACCCAAGCCACCAGAACAGCGCAAGACAAAAAAGAAAACCACAACACTGGGTAACAACCCGGTAGCAGTGTTGAGTGTGACGAAAAAGAAGAATACAGTGAACATGTCTGTGATAATAGGAACTTAACCAAGTGTTGTAACGTGTCGTAGTTTTATGGCTGGCATTTTTTTTATTTATGCACAGTTTATATGGTTTATAATAAATTAAAATATAAACCAAATAAATGTCAGCTCAGTAGTTGTAACACTTCACTAAGTTCTTTAAGTTACACATGTAAAACTATTCCCTAACTATGGTAGGCTTTTGGCCTAGGTATAATTATATATAGAATGCGTTTTCTGTAAAATTTCGTTTTGAAATTGATTACGATATGAGTTGAATGAATTGTTTATCATTGTTGATGGATGATGAACGAACGACTTAGTGACTAACTTACTAAATAACTAAGTTCTAGAGTTAGTCTTGAATATTCTATTGATTCTTACTCTTAGAAACTAGTTTTCTTACATTTTTCGCAGAACCAAGAAGACAAAAAATGTTTTTCCCTGGGAAAATTTGGAAGGAGAAGGCATTGACTCGAGGCTTAGTTAGATCGTCAATAGACATTTTAAACGATATATGTTTATACAATAGTTTAATTTAATCAAGATTTTCCTCTTCAAATCTGCTTAGGGGACAGGCAATCAAAAACCAACAATGGGGGGAAAAACAACTTTTAAAAGAACTTTTTAGGAGTAATATCCTTGCTATTTGCTGATTGTTGTCGTTTTTTATTGATAGAACTAAGACGATAAAATAGAAAGATTTTGTTTCATTTGAATATTTGTGTTTGTTTTAGGGGTAAATTTTATTATTTTTTTGTATTTAACCATTCTGAGCACTTATATTGTTTATATTGTGTTATAATAAATGTTGGTCAGTGACCGATTCCCCCCCCACCCCGAATACCCAAGCTCTTGACCCTTGCCACCCATTTCAATGATACTGGCCATTTGGGTGCTCACGATGCCCAGGTGACCCATCTGTTCCTGATGACCCAGACGGTCTGGAAATCGGTTATTTCTTTGTATGGACCTTGCAACCCCGGGCTCAACATTACTTTTATGCTTTTTATTTTCTTTTCCCCATGCTTTGTAATCTAAAAAGGGTATATGGATTTCAAGTTATATATTTACTAGATTTTCTTTTCCCTTTTCTATTTCTAGTTTTATTTTGTTTTTTTTAATTTTTTGTTATTCTTTTTTTCCCAGATTTTCCCTTAGATACGTTTTTTTTGGGTGCCCATTTGTGTTTCATTTAATTTTTCATCCTGTTTGTTCTTTTGAAAAGGGGTTTGTTGAAACTTTGCTGTTTTTTGTCATTTTTTTTGTAATTTGAAAAACTCGTACTTTGAAATTTAAAGGTTTTGTTAAAATTTGTCGGCTAAAAAATGGAATCTTTGCACAAAGTTGGGGCGAGTAAAGTTAATTAACGTGTTAAAATTTTTAAAAATAAATTGTTAAAGGTTTTAAAAACTTTAAAGATTTTTAATAACACTCCCTGGTAAACTAAAACCCCAACTTTTTTTGTTTAAAGGTTTATTTACTTTTTTGCTGCAATAATTTATGTTCTAACATATTTGGTCTTTGCTATGGCTATTTTTTTTTTTAAAAAACGCTTGAGCGTAAAAGGCTATATGGTTTAATTTTTAACCTATGTCCTAAATTTTTCCTATATCTAAAATTTCAAACGTTTGTCAACCACACCCTCATAATGATATAGTCGGATTTCCAACATACAATCATGACAATCTCAGATTTTAAATTTTGGGGTTTACCCCTTGTGTTTCGATGCATTTTCATCATTATGATTCATTAAAAATTGATATTCACGCTTTTTAAGAGTTTTTATGTTCTTGGACAATGTCTATTTTTTTCTCTATTTGTACTAGAATCTAGATGGTCATCTTTTAAAAAATGTGTACTCAATATTTTGCTAACAGCGTTCTCTATGAAAACCAGTTTAGACTTTTCAACACAAATGTGAAATATGTTTTCTCAATGAAATGAATCGAGGTCATGGCATATGATCAAGAATTTTTCGTCCATGCTGCAGATATACATCAACAGATACTTTATATCTTGTGGCCAGAGAATGCGAGAAATCAGATGTGTTCTCTGTAGTGCATAACTGGCACAGAGTACAATCGCTCTTAGGCTCAGATCACATACAAATCCAAAAGTGGTTAACAGGTGAGGGGGTGTGGAACGTCGAGGAAGAAAGAAGAATTCATTATTAGGGCTAAAGAATAATAAAATGACAAACTTTGCACACAAACTTAACATAAAACAGATTGAAGACCAAAATGCAAAATATGTATTATAACAATATTGTCTGACACAAAAGATTCATTGTCATGCTATTTTCTGTAAAGTGAATCAAACCTCAAGACTTTATAATGTAGGTTACTTTTGATGAAGAGTGACAGACACCCAAGTTTTAGAGCAAATATTCATAAAAACTGTGGATGTAATACAAAAGTTGCTATATTATATAGCTTCGTTTCTGGTCAATCTCTGTAACCAGTGGTGGCTCATAGTTAAAATTAGTGGGGGTGCCCTCAGAAATTGTTTAGCCATTTTTTTAATTTTGTGTGAAATGAAACAAACATTTTAAAAATGTTATACATAAACTTTATAAAATCTTCCCAAAAAAATATACTTGTTACTTACTAGCCTAACTTGTTACAAAAAAAAATGATGAATTGAATAGCTGAAGCATGATAATCATCTACACCTTATCACATTCAAAAATAAATTTTTCAGGTTTAAAAAGCCCAACACCGAGAGTCAAAAGAAACACTACCTTACAAGCGCTGACAGTCGGCACTGCGTTTTGACCTTAAGCTCCTTTACAACCAAAACCCGCTTGGACATATGTGCCAAAGCCACTGTAAACGCAGTTCCATATAAGAATTTTGGGGTTATTTTCATGAACTGGGATGGGTACTGAATTAAGCTTGAGAATTATATAATGTACAATTAAGACTCATTATATTGAGTGCTATTGATAATGTTGAGTGAAAATAGGCGTGCTGCAGTTCCACAGTGCCTATACAAACCCTTATGTCTATATTTATACATCATCACACAGAATAAAATATGAGTACACCTGGTACATTCACATTTTTAGAAATTGTATGAGAAGTAAGAAAGAAGATAAGCATCATGTGTAAATTTAGATGAAATGTTTAAAAATATTACTGAAGGCTTGTTAATTCATAAATCTTCCATGAAAGTTCAACATGGATAATATTTTTTCTTTCGTTGTGTTCAATGAAGATTGAAACAGTGTTATTAATTGAAAAATTTTAAATACTGTTTATTAAGCAAATGAAGTCATGTGAAAAATATGTTCTCATTTCAAATTTAACGAATCTGTTTGATGCTGTGATGGCTGGGAAAGGGGCAAACCACCACCTTTGGATCTTAGCGGAAAATCTTTTGACAAAAATTTATTAAAAAAACTGAGACAACTGTTACCAATCCTACTTTTCGTGTTTTAAAGGGAAAAAGATGACTAGGCAATGTTTACTCCAGACCATCTGAGCCAAGTCATGGCTTTGTTGGGGAAAATGCAAGACTTACAGGTGGCAGAAGTTAAACCTGGTATTATTATGGGTAGGTTTTTTTTAAGGGAAGTATTGTTATTTCAGTTCAGAAACAAAAGCAACAATACTTTATTATTATTTTAAGATTTCATTTATTCCTTGTTGTATCCTTAGATGATATCCTTCTTCTCTCCTCCTCCTTTGTACCTCAGTAAGAGTTGAGGAATTAAAAACTTCTGTATCCTTGTTCAATGCTCTTTGTAAGTTGGTGTTCATTTATCTTCCTCTTCTTCGAACGCTCTATATCAACCACTTGTTAACAACTTTATTTTTTTCTTTTTCGATCCAGAAGCACTTGAGCTCTTCACTGGTGCCATGGACATGTAACCCTTTGGTTCGGTGCCACAACACCATAAATCTGGGAACCTGTGGCTTTCTGCCAGCCAGATTGAACCCGACTCACAGGGCTGTCACCCGGTTAAAGCGCTACAAACATGCTGTTATGTGATGTGTATGTGGTTTGAGAATAAGACCCCTTTGAAATTTTTGTGCCAGTTATCGCCTACAAATAAGCCACACATCCGATTTCTCGACACAGTTTATTACTGGTAGCTTCCTGAGCCCTATCTCAGTTGCCTTGTGATCGAGTGGCACTATTCTTTGCTCTCCTTGCGGGGCCCAGCACCATACGGGTAGTTTGTTTATCTGAAGTTGTTCTTAATGTCATTACTCCATCTTTTGTTTTCCCACTTTTTTTAAAACTGCATGGCAGAAAGCAAATAATGAACAAATGAAGCATTAACATTTTTTTAATGAAGGTAAACTTTGTAAGATAGACAGAACAGATCAACTGTAATTACTTGAGGTACTTCCATCTTAATTCACACCAAACAAAGGGAGAATAGGGTTCTCTGGAGTTTCAGGGTGTCATAATTCCCAAATGCAAATTTAAAAGATCTTTATTCCATTAACATTTTAGTTTCTGTTTGAAAAAACAAGGGTTGAAATGCATATCATTTCCACTTTCATTTTTTTGTTTTCTTTTTTTAAGTTTCAAAATTATGCAATCGATGATATAAATTTAGATATTTGAGGATGACCTAAAAGGTCATGCGGTAAAATGAATTTTGATGAGGGCCCCTTTAAATAGTTTCAGACTTTTCCACTAACAAATAATTTTTTACTACATTTGAGAAATTACTTTCCCTGTCCAAAATCGACGTCCCACAGAATGACAATTAGATACTAAGAATAGCTTACAGCATATCTAAAATAGCTCACTCTATATTTGAGGTGAATTAAAATGCTCAAAGTACCTTACTTTATATAAATATATTTTTATGTTTAATGACCCATATATATATATATATATATATATATATATATATATATATATATATATATATATATATATATATATATATATATATATATTTTAATCATCTCAAGGTGCTGTCCTTTATAGGGCGTTGCTCTTTTTACAGTACATCTGAAATTAACTCTGTCTCTGGCTAGTTCCACCATTTTGTTGATGGTCATATTCAGGTTTCAATATTTTGGGCCATCTTCTTCTTGGTCTGCCTCTTTGGCCCCTGCTCTCCAATATTGTTTCCATGCCATCTTGACGTTGAAATGTATAAATTTATCTTATTAATTATATATATATATATATATATATATGTAGCTGTCATATTGAAACCCTCTTCTTAAATTATGGGTTTATCTCTTAAGTATTATTGTACTTAAAATGTATACTTTTCTATATCACTGAGATGTACTTTTTATAAGACATATTTCACACTTTTCAAGATCATCAATATGTGTATGTTTGTGTATTTGATATTTATAAAGAGATTCACAAGATTTTTATTTCTAGCAAACATATCTTCCATTTTTATCACAGAGTTTTGTATTTTTATACTGGTTATAATATTTCCTGTGCAGGTTCTCAAGATGTTGCCCAAAACTTGACCTACTGAAACATTGGTAAACCCACATCCTGAATGTCCACTGGAGTTAAAGCATTTCCAGAGCAGTTCAAATACCAGACACAGGAGTTTCTAGACTTACCAAATTTCCAATATTTAATGGTTGACAGTGAAATTTAACTTTTGATGAGCTGTACAGGCTAATGAGTGTGTCCTATTCACTGCAATGAGGAGTTTTTTCGTCCCTACTGTTGTCATGGCAAATTAAAAGAAGGGATGACAGTGTAAGCATTGTCTCTTCTCGATCTGTGACCAGCTGTTTGTCCAAACCCAGGATTTCTTGTCCAACTCAAAACCCTTTATGATTCATTACAAAAGGGTTCAAAAAAAAAAGCAATTTTCAATGAAAAAATGTGGTTATTTTATTGTGTATAACCAAAACCCTTTTTTTGATGTTGTGGACCCATTTTGCTGTGTTTGAAAAATTTTTTAATCAAACAATGTGTGCATAGCACCAGGCCCTTACGCAGAATGAGGGTCGTTGAAACAAATCATGGGAACCCATGAGTACCCCAACCTTGGATTATTTGCTTGGGGACCCTATGGTCTGTAAAATTTATATGTAAACTCAATGGGAATCCTGTCACCTAGGTCTGTCCGGGGTTATGATGTCAGTTCATTAAGCAATATTGTTTCCCTTACCCTTTATTTTTTATCATATAATTTTAAGCTGCAAAATATCAGACCCCATCTATTTTTTGTACTCTATAAGCGATATTATGTCATTATTTGTGCTATCAATCTTTGCATTTGTGTCCTAGAAGACCTAGATTATCTATTTTTATTAAACATCAGCTTTAATTCATTGTCTTCATATTTGAATATTATTATCTTTCAACTTTTTTAAAACTATTTTCTAAGAAAACCTCAAAAAAAAAATCAGAAAATAGTAAAGAATATTCTTAAATTATTCTTAACTGGGAGAATAACTGAAAATAAATGTCTTGAAAATATGAACCTCAAATGGAATTTCGACCCAATAAAAAAAGAAAAGAGCCCAAAAAGAAAATGTATCAAATTTTTTAAAAAAGGGCCCCCTGGAACTACTTTTTAACACTTAGAATGGATGAGGCCCCCTTCCAATCCCTCATATGGACCCGAGGAAAAAAAAAAGGAAGCCAGAGGACTCGTGAACCATCCCAAGAACCCCATGGGCCCATAAAACATTAAAGACAAAGCAAATAGAAAACATGGAAAGGAGCTATGACCTCTGCCCCTTCCCCCCCCCGGGCCCAAAGGAAAGAAAATAACTAACTAATTCTTTAAATATAATGTCTGTTTGATGGTGGTTATTTGGGTTGGGAATAAAAAACAAAAGAGGACAAAGGGTGAAAATAATGGAAAAAAGGGTGAAAGACAAAAGTGTCAAGTTGTTATATTGGACATATAATGAAAACACAATATGGAAAGGAAGTTCTGGGAAAAATAGAAAAAAAATATATTTAACAACATGAAAAATTAGTAACATTCAAACTTTTTGAACCCCATCGTTTTCCATTCTGGGATCTGTATCGATCGGCCAAGGCGTCCGGGGGTCAATTTTGGCCTACGTGGGCCAGCACGATTTCTCGTGCTTTTTATTTACTAGGGAGCTTCCCTGTTACCCTAAGGGCCTTTGCCTTGTGGTAGCAGTGGTCTATTCTTTTCTACCCTTGGGGACACCCACAGGAACATTCAAAAAATAACAACACATACACAAAGTAAGACTTTTAATTTTCCCCAATATTTATCATTGTTATCTATATGGTTTTTCTTTGGTGTAAAAAATCTCCAAAACTTTTTTATCTATTGACCAACTCATTGAGAGTTCCCCAAATGTTAATGCTGGGTTTACTCTTCTTAAATACTCTAAGGGTTTATCTTACTTTGCTGAAAAACAAGGGGAAAGATCAGGTTCCAATTACTCTAAAATTGTGAGGGCAACACAAGGTCGGGCTGGAGTGAATCACTCCCATTTTGT